>QANZ01052941.1:58533-80157 GCA_003254925.1 Chamaecrista fasciculata | reverse complement strand
AAAAAACAACACTCCTTTATCCTCCTTTATTTTTACCATTTTTACCCCTATACAAATTTAAAATACCAATACTATTATTTCAACTCACCACAATCATTACATACCCTTTAAAATAATTTCACATCATAATTCCTCCTTTATCTCTCATTTTCCCAAACACAATTTACTAAAAACCTCCTTTATAACACAAATCCTTTACCTCTCCTTTATTACCTCCCTCATTCATTTATCCTCCTTTACCTTAACTCTTGAATCCAAACGCACCCTTAGAGTTTGAGATACAAACTCGATCATTGATATATAATTGTAATTTTCTAAAAGTTCATGAGTAATGAAATAAAATATACAATTCAGTCCTGAATTATTGTAATCATCAATGACTTATTCCTCGATCAAAATTTGGCCAAAAATATATATATATTCCTCGGTCAAATTTAAAAAATAATAATTTAATACAAAATAAAAATAATAAAATATTATATTTTTCCTATATATATTATGTAAATGGAGAAAACACACATAAAAATTATTTTTAAGTGCATTATAAAATTTTTTCGTCCCCATAACTACATAATTTAAAAGAAACAAATTTATTTTAGTCTTTCACTTTTGATGGATATTATTAATGGTACGATGGAGGCAGATTGATACTGATTTCAATGATCACATTAATCATGGGTGTAAAAAACACAAACGGTTATTTAATATATAATTTTTGGTCTTTCACTTTTGATGTGAATAATATTTTAGACCTTTAATTTATTTTTTGGGCAAGAATTTGCGATAAAGTGGCTCGATTATTAATAATTGTGATTATTTAAGGGCTTATAAATAATGGAATCAAATATTTTAGTTATCTTTTTAGTTCAAAATAATTAAGTGGTCCTTGAATTTTAAAACATTTTTTATTTTGGACAAAATATTAGATTTTTTAAAATCTCCACGTTATTTACATTTTGGTCCTTCATTTCATTCCACATAATACAACTCAAACCTCCATCCCAAAAACTACTATTTAACACAAATTCCAAGACAGTTTCATTACAAATAAAACCACATCCAAACACTAAAATATCATTTCATTATCTTCATTTCATTTCATTATTATTAATTATCAATTCTACCCTATACAATTTTAAAAACCCCATATAATTATTTCAACCAACCACAATCATTACATATCCATTTATCCTACTTTATTTCATTACACCTCAAACAATCCAAACACCATTTATCATTCTATTTCATTTACATATTTTTCTCGTACTCATTTCATTCCTATTCCCATTTCATTTTAAAAACCTCATCCCAAACACACCCTTTAGATTCATTTTTTCATCTTTGGTCCCCATAACTTATTGATTTAATTAATGCACTTGGTCCCATTTCCAGTGTTCATTGGCTGCTAGCGATGCTTGGTCGACAGGCCAAAGCAGTAGTCTTCTCTGTTTGCGGAGACAAGTCCAAATAATTTTGAGATATTAGGTTAGTGGGAGTCGGTGACGGACATGTGGCTAATGATGAACCTGGTTTTGGCCGTAGGGCATTACCTGGTTCGATGAGGCAACTTTGGGTTAGAAGTCACCTGCAAGTCAATGAAAACACAGGGGTGGCCCTGCGATTCACCTCCGATGCTTAAGTCAGTGGAGTGTTTGAGAGAGATAATAATAAGTGCTGGATAGCAATAATGCGTACCTTTTTCCAGTAGAGGAGTTGTCCTTTTATACTGGTGAAATGAGACCTCCTTGACCTAGATTTGGTCGATTGTGATCCTAACTGATTTGGCCAAATCAGCTGTGATCTTGGTGGAGATCCTAACTGTCCGTTATTCTCGCAGATCTGTTGGTTAAGATATGGGAGTAAGTTGTTATTTCCCGTGAACGCCTGGTTGTTGGCGTCCTCGACCAACGTAGGGCGTTTGGTGCCTTAATCATGCTAGGACTCCTTCCGTGGACGCCTGATTGTTGGCGTTATCGATTATCACAAGGGCCTTGTTGCCTTACTTGTGTAGGGCTCTTTTGGCGTTCTCACCCAAGGGATTCCTTAGATGGGCTTGGGGGCGCCCATGGCCTAGGCCTGCTAAGCCCCAAGTCTTTAGGCCTATTATCAGCTAATATATATAACTCTATTCTCATACAAACTAGAGAAAATTTCAAGTAGGTTTTTGATGAACGAGTAGCTAATGGAATTAAAGCTCAATGTATCGAAATGTTAACGAAGAATAACACAAGATATTAACTAGTTAGAATGTCATTTTCTGAATCACAAGATATCAAAGTAAAATATGATTAAACTATAGGGTACCAAAGTATAATTTACCCTTTTAAAAATAAAGGTAAATTACACTTTCGTACCCTGAATAATTTTTTCGTTAGCTTTGGACAGAATTTGACACGTGATCTGCATGTGGGCTGACTAAAATTCAATTTTATCCAACATTTTGCCACACCAATAAAGATCAAACGCATGTTTTTTGAGACCTAGCTTTAAATATAATTCTCTCAAAACTTTCTGGGCATCCAATACCAAAATCAATCAAAACTTTCGAAAAGCATGCATTTGATTTTTGTTGTGGCAAAATGTGGGACAACATTGAGTTTTAGTGAGCTCACATGTAGGTCACGTGTCAAATTTCGTTGAAAACTAATGAAAAAATTATTTAGAGTACCAAAAGGGTAACGTTGGAGACCTCAGGGTACCGAAGTACCGCGTTTTAAACCACATGGTACCAAAATAGAATATGGTCAAACTACAGAGTACCAAAGTATAATTTACACTAAAAATAAAGTAAACAGATGCTGAAGATGAAAAATATTATTTGGGTAAATTACACTTTGATACCCTGTGGTTTGGTCATATTTCACTTTGGTAACCTGTGGTTTAAAAAATGACACTTTGGTACCTTGTGGTATTCTTCATTAACACTTTGGTACCCTTTGGACCTATTTTATAATTTAAACCATAAAAAATTTTGCAAAAATTACATATTGACCCCAAAAAAATTTCAGAAAATTACAAATAGGTCCCTAGATACATATTATCTAGGGACTAAAATGAAAACTTTTACAGAAAAATTGGAGTCAATATGTAATTTTTATAAACTTTGTTATGGTTAAAATTACAAAATAGCTCCAAAGGGTACCAAAGTGGTAATGGAGAATACCACAGGGTACCAAAGTGTCATTTTTTAAACCACAGGATAGCAAAATGAAATAGGACCAAACCACATGGTACCAAAGTGTAATTTACCCATGTTATTTTATTTTAAATATCACAAGTACATCTTATATTGCTTATACAAATAAAGTAGGAACCCATACATTATGTAGAGCCAGATTCTCTCAGCTCAATATTGGTGATCACGACATTTTTAGACACAGCATGACAGCATAACAGGAAAATACACGAATAACATAATTATATATGGAAGCTGACAAAGTCAACTTTTTATTTCAGATAGTAGCACACAGAAAATAACAAATAATGATGATTGATGACGATGTCTCTGTTGACTCTAGAGAAGATTAGTAAGATGATGATCAATTTTCTTGCTCAATTCAACGTAGGCATTTAACAATGAAGTTGGTTCAGAGATCTCATCATTTAGCTTCTCAAATTTAATGGTCCAATGCACTACACTTCCTGAAAGAATATTTGGACTCACTTTGATGATTACTTTGAAACTCTTGTATTCATCCAACAGATCTCCCTCGAGAACATTGAAAGTGACTGAAAAATCTGTTATGCTTATGGACTCTGCCTCCGCCGTAACTACATAAGCTTTCCCATCTATATACATATATATATATATATGTCAAAGCGCACTTTTGATATCCATAACTTATGCTTAGGTCTCGATTAATTTGGTCCCATAATTCTTTTTGTTGTACTTTTGACTTTATATCTTTTGCTCAAATTATATATTTGGTCCTGTATCATTTTTTATCTTATATCTTTTGGTCAAGTAGTAGAATTAGTCTGGTATCTTTGTAAAATGTTCCACCGTTAATTAGTCTCACTTTATCCAAAGATATGAGACCAATTTTGCACCTGACCTAAAGGTATGAGACAAATTTTGCAACTTGATCAAAAGTTATTGGGCCAACTCTACAACCTGACTTAAAGATATCAGACCAAAAAAAGTGTAACACGGGACCAAATCTGCAACTTGAGCAAAAGATATGGGATCAAAAGTGCAACAAAAAAATTATGGGACCAAATTGAAATTTGAGCAAAAATTACGAGACCAAAAGTTCACTTTGACCAATATATATAGTTCATGAACTAGGTGGTATTGATCAAGCAAAATGAATGAGAAGTGAAAAAAAGTGAAGATAATTAATATAATGATGATGATGAATTGAAGTTGGGTTAGAAATGAAATACCAAGTGTATAATTGATGAAGACAACGAAGCCAACAGTGCCGAATGTGCCTGATTGAAGTTCAACGCTTTGAAATAAGTCAGGGTCAATGGTGGGAAGCTCAGACAATTTGAGAGTAAACATTTGGAGAAAATTCAGAGCAGAAGAGTTGAGATTAACGTCGGCTTCCACTGTGCTAGACATCTCTCTCTAGATCTCTCTTTTACTTTTCAACAATAATGATGAGATTAATTGCAGAGTAGAGCAAACTAATTAATTAACCCCAGAAATGTGCAAATATTATTGTTGTCTGCTCACATTTATAGACATGATTAAGGCATGCTATAGTAGTCCTCTTGAGGCTTTTTTGTTTTTTTGGAGGCTATTTTGATGATGTAGAGGTTGGGTAGGTTTTTTTTTCACAGATTTTGTTGTTGTTTACTGTATGCTTGTGGTGCAGGCTTGTATTTGGTTCTTTTGTTCTGAATAAATTACACTTTGATATATTGTTCTATGGAGTCATTTCACTTTGGTATCTTGTTCTTTTCATCGTTTAACATTTTGGTATCCAGTTTTTTCAAAAGTGACATTTTGGTACATTGTTCTTTGCACAGCTAACACTTTGGTACCCTGTTCTATGGACCAATTTCACTTTGGTACCCTGTTCTTTCATGATTTGTTATTTTGTTCTATCTTTGTTAGAGTATCAAAGTGTTAATGGTGCAAAAAAACATGGTATTAAAATGTCACTTTCAAAAGAACAGGGTACCAAAATATTAACGATGCAAAGAATATGATATCAAAGTGAAATCGGTCCATACTCTATAGAATGGGATATCGAAGTATAATTTACCTTTAATAAAATGAGTTTCTTTTGGCCTAAAACAAAGACATTGGTGCAGTTGCAGGGTTCTTGCATTGCAAACATGAAGGTTATGAGGGTCACTTTATACATCTATTCTCTAAGATATAATAAGCAGAAGCAAACCTCAAATCATGCCACATGNGAAGAGTTGAGATTAACGTCGGCTTCCACTGTGCTAGACATCTCTCTCTAGATCTCTCTTTTACTTTTCAACAATAATGATGAGATTAATTGCAGAGTAGAGCAAACTAATTAATTAACCCCAGAAATGTGCAAATATTATTGTTGTCTGCTCACATTTATAGACATGATTAAGGCATGCTATAGTAGTCCTCTTGAGGCTATTTTGTTTTTCTGGAGGCTATTTTGATGATGTAGAGGTTGGGTAGGTTTTTTTTTTCACAGATTTTGTTGTTGTTTACGGTATGCTTGTGGTGCAAGCTTGAATTTGGTTCTTTTGTTATGAGTAAATTACACTTTGATATCTTGTTTTATGGACCCATTTCACTTTAGTATCTTGTTCTTTTTATCGTTTAACATTTTGGTATCCAGTTTTTTCAAAAGTGACATTTTGGTACATTGTTCTTTGCACAGTTAACACTTTGGTACCCTGTTCTATGGACCAATTTCACTTTGGTACCCTATTCTTTCATGATTTGTTATTCTGTTCTATCTTTGTTAGAGTATCAAAGTGTTAATGGTGCAAAAAATATGGTATTAAAATGTCACTTTCAAAAGAACAAGATACCAAAATATTAACGATGCAAAGAATATGATATCAAAGTGAAATCGATCCATACTCCATAGAACAGGATATCGAAGTATAATTTACCTTTAATAAAATGAGTTTCTTTTGGCCTAAAACAAAGACATTGGTGCAGTTGCAGGGTTCTTGCATTGCAAACATGAAGGTTATGAGGGTCACTTTATACATATGATTTTGTTAATTATATATCGGTCCAATGCATGCAAGCCCAATATATCAAGCCCACCACACCACAAAAGGACCAAACGACATCACACAAGGAGAAGCCAAGACGCAATAAATAAGAAGGCTACAAGATCAGACACAAAAGGCCTAAAACGACGCGTTTCAATCATCCCTGACCTCAGGTGGGTCAAAATTGGGAGCTGCTGAGGTAGAGGTCAACTAAAGTACGTAAATTATCAAATCATAATTCGTTGATTAATCATACTTTGTCTTATGCTGATTTATTGAACAGTCAGGATCATCTACTTGAGTAATTTACACTTTAGCTGATACATTCCCGTCAAAATTCTTTCTATCAAGGAAATATTTTTATTTAGGGGTGTTCGTCGAACGGTTTAAAAGAATTTTTTAAATCGAACCGTTGATTGATTTCTTTCTTCAAAATCAAACCAAACCAAACCGATAAAAAACGGTTTGAGCAATTCGATTTGTATCAGTTACTACTTCCCTCTTCTTCTTCAAACCATTCTCCAATACTTCTCCAAATCAAACCAAACCAAACTAAATTAGTAAGTAGTTCTAAATTCTAATGAAACAGTACGAGAGAATGTATATATACCTTAGTGGAGTGAGGAAGGTCCTTAGATAACTTTGAGCCAATAATGGAGAAATGATGAAGTGTTGTCACTACCTCATGTCAAGTGGGTGTCATCTCCTTCGATACATGAATATTCGAATAAGTGAAATTAGTCATAATTTTTTCGTTTCAAGACCAATTATAATGAGTCTGATGTTACAGGTGTTGGGCGGAAGCGCAACCCACACAAGAAATAAAGGAAGAGGAAACAAAAAACCAACACAAAACTTTAACGTGGTTCGGTGCCTCAAGACCTACTCCACGGCCCCCCTCTGGGACAAACTTCACTATCTGTAATTTTTGCACGAAAAAATTACAAACCATTTTCAATACAATTTTTTACCGGAGAAAATTACAAATTCTCTCTAAAAAATGACTCACAACTACCCAAACCCCAATACACCCATTAAGATTTCTATGTAAGTTGTGGTGCCAAAGAAGCTCATACCTCACTCATATTTATACAAGCTTCCCACCCCTCAATTTTTTATTCCCAACCGATATGGGACTTTGAAAGAAAGCCCAACAACAGGTTACTCTTGATGAGTTCATTTTCTGTCAAATTAAGATTATTAGCAAATGAAGTCAAATTAGGCTTAAAAAGAATTCTCGAACCAAAAAGTAAAAAATAAAAAAAAATCACTTTTGGACTTGATTTGACAATATTTATATTTTGAAACTTATAAATATATATTGTACGGGTGTCGGACACATACACTTGTCCGACATGGTGACACTCCCTCAAAATAAAGTGTACATGTTTCATAGGTCACATTCAATCATTGGGACAAAAGTGTGACTTTTAAGAAACTTAGGAGAAACAAAATTTCGTTAAGAATAACATGTAGTGCTTAACTTGTTTCATTCGGACTTGATACGAGATACTAACCAACATTACTTGTTTGACACTAAACAAGTAACCTATTTTCACAACCCCAATTGAATAGAAATGACACTTGTAGAAAAAAGAAATACATAATTAAAGACTCATCATATTCAAACTTAAAATGAGTAAGATTAATTATGTTCAATAATTTTATATCAAAATAAAATTAAATAAAAATATTTAAAACTAATATAAAAATTCTAAAATATTTAAGATCAAAATAATCTAAATCATCTATATTTTGGAATAATTTTTGCATTATACTTTTTTTTACTCATGTCACCCGTTGATTTAGTTTTGGGCAAAAATATTAATTTCGTCTTCAAATTTTACACTAATTATCAATTTCATCCCTAATATTTTATATTTTGGTTAATTTTATCGTTTGACTAACTTATTTAAATAAATTAACAACAAATTGAATCTTATTTTTCGATTTGAATTAAAATTTAAGTTTCTTTTTTTTATCAATTTTATATTACATATCATTTAGTCTTGTAAATTCAGTCGTAAATATTTGTTTTAAATAAGAGTAAAGAATAAATTTGACAAAAATATGAAATACGATAGACGAAATTAATTGTAAAAAGAAATTAAGGACAAAATTAATAAATAATATAAAATTTGATGACGAAATTAGTAGTTTTGAGTTTAGTTTTGGTCAATGTTTTTCCAAATCATCCCTAACCAAAATAGATTCTATTCACCAGCAATTCTCAAGCGTTCAGTTCTAAGAGACGATAGGATCGAGCTTCGCGATAACAATGGCTGAAGAGGCTGAAGCAGGCACGAGGGAATACGAAGAAGATGACCCAAACCCCATACACAAAATCGAAGAAAAGAGCATGACTCCATGGGAGCAGCACTCAGCTGTGATCACTCTCCCTCGCTTCGACTACACTGCTCCCTCCTCCATTCTCCAATACTCTCATTGCGGCTTCCTCGTCACTTGTACTATCAGTTACTACTTCCCTCTTCTTCTTCTACTTCTTCTCAATTTTCAACATTACATGCTGTATGTTTATAATCTTTTTTGTTGTTTAAAGAGATTATGCATATTAATCGTCATATTTGAGGAACCTTAAAACGGCTTGTTTTCCTTCAATACAAAATAGAGAACAAGAAAACTAATAAAGTCCAGCACTCTTGTTAGTAGTTAATTTGATTCCCTAAACTTAAGCATGATGTCTAGGGTTTAGATTGGACAGTGTGTATGGAAAAACTCACTTTGGTCTATCCATCCACGTATTGGATGGGATACACCAAACAAACAAAAAAGAAAAAAAGAGGAAAAGAAAAGAAGAATTGCTTGCTTTAATTCATTCCGTTTTATGGTGTGTGATATGTTTGGTGTTTTTGGCTTTCCCCTACTTTTCCTAAATGGGTTGTGTAGATAATGGTTGTTGGTGCTATACTGCGATTTGTATACAATCTATGCTAAATAACTGAGTAATGTGTGCTTCACTGCTTTTGAGCTATGGTTTTGGGTTTAGCTTCATATCTAAACTTGTATTGTTAGAATAATTGTCAGTATTTTCTTTCCAGAGCGGGAGAAAAGTGCTACAAAGGAAGTGATGTCTATCCTTGAAAAGGTATCCTTCAAAGATATAGCCCTGTTATATGTTTACGAGTGATATTGACACATTGTTATCTTGTGTTTATTGAATATGAAGTGGTAATTGTGGGCATATTCGACTATAAAGAAATTAATGCATATAGCTTAATTACATTTCAAGTCTTGAAATGAAAGTCCTTCTGACTGGTTTCAATTGCGGGACAGAAATATGGTAATTCCTATTTTTTCCCCTATTGTTCATTTCTTATCAATCCCGTAACCATAAATTAGTGGAATAAATGTATTTGCATATTTTACTAACTTGAAAATATTTATATGAAAGAGCCATTCTTCAAAATAATAATTTGGGATTAAAATAATAGACCATACATCTAGGAGGTGCCAGAGGTTCCTGCTGGGGTCTGGGAAATTGATGCCAATCAGGATTGTGCTCATAATTTTTCTTTTTATTGTTTGCTGATTCTAGTTGATTCTTTCTAGAATAGAGTCTACCCTGTATCCCACAAACGTAAAGTCTAATTCCATGGACACTGTTAAGCACCCCTACTGACTCTAGTTTGAGCTTAAACCATATATTGTTGGTTTATAACCCACTCTTACTCTGATTTACCACCCCACCTCCTATCAAGCCTTTAATTTAATGGTTTCCTTTGATAAACCTAGAAAAACTAATCTTGAGCTTTCCGCTGTTCTCTGTCCTTGGCATGATACAGGGGCAATAACATTTTCTGATCACTTCTCCTTCTTCTCTTTTATCCGTTTTTGGTTTTGTTTTTTAATGTGGGGGAAATCAACTTTGCATAAGATTTGGGAGGATATTTATCTCTTCCTAAAATAATTTTTATCTTCATTGTCTTGGGAATGCTTGCAGAAGAAATATTTCAGGACGGAGTCAACTGACAGTCCTGTTGCTTCTCTTAGACGGTGTTCATCTTTCTTTAATTTCAATCAAAAGAATTTGGACTATGGATTCTACTGTTGTCTTTTCTTGGAAGTTGTGATTTTCATTTTCATATACGTTCTAGTAATATTAATAGGGATAAGTGTCTCCTTGAAAGACTCATACATAGTTCTTAGGCTCTTTCTAAGTTCAAATCCTTTAGTAAGCAATACTTCACAGCGTTAATGCTACTAATATATTGTATGTTCACAGGCCTTAAACTTCCCTTTCATCAGATATATACTTGTATAGGTTTAATTCTGAATCTTAAGCTTCTTTATGTCTATGTAGTCCAGTATTTGTATCATGACAAGGTACAGAGATTTTGATATGGCTTTCATTACATTTCATTACTTGGATTCTAACTATTTTTTCTCATAGGATATAGACTTCCAGTTAGAGTATATTCTCAATAATATAATCAACTTAGTCTCTGTTTGAAAGTTATCTTGTTTTACATTACAATCTGACTATAGTTTCAGATCTCCAGTGAGGATAGTTATATACGTCTTTTGTCAAATTATTTTTTGTAAAAGATAATTTTTTATATATCTTATTTATGTTCAAATATTACTTTCTTATAGGAACTTTGGTCGTATGGGAAGCCTAACTCCCACATAGAATAGTATAGGATGCTTGGTTGAGTACTTAAGTGTTTTTGGTTCTCCCCTTTCAACAACTAGCTTTTGAGGGAGGGCTCCTCAAGGTCTTGGGTCTCATCACTTTCCTTTATCCCCAATTCTGCTTCACTTTTATATAATCCCTTTGCTTTTGGTATTACTGTTCTAGGTATTCTTGAACTCTGGCCAGGACTAATCACCTCCCTAACTCTGGCCGAAAAAAAAAAATCACCTCCCTAAGATTTTTTTTGTCTATCTATTTTATTAAAGTTGATATTGGCTTGATGCATTTAGGATTTCACTTTGGGTGCTCCCTAGAACATTTTCTCTCCCCATATCTCTGAATTCTTCCCTATTTAAATCACTCTGGCTGTATTGTTTTATACAACCCAAGAAAACTTACCAGTAAATTATTTTAGTTGTATGTTTACTTTTTTCTTTCACTTGTTTTCTAATACCCTTGGGAATGTAAATTTTTGGACAGTATGTTGAACCCTTTAAAAGTGGAGGTTATGATGGTTTGGAAAACCCTGAGAAATTTAGTACTTCTAAGAGAAGGAGGACATGCACAGAAGATATTGGCACAGATTGTTTGGACGTAGAGGAAACTAACTCTGCTGTTAACTCTGTAGAAGGTACTTATTTTTGTACTTGGTTTGTTTTCTTATGGGAGGTTAGAGTGATGGTCGGGTTTTAGGTTTTATTGAACAATCTTGCCTCAGTGATGGCAGGTAAGCATACAGAAGGAACTCACTTAAGTCCTACAAAAGCAGAGACAAATATTGGCAGACTTTCTGATTTTTCTCTGGTTAAGCTGACAAGGAGTGGGTTGCTTCTTTTCACCTTTCCCCGGAATGCTTCACCAGATACTGTTGGTATTGTGGCAAATATCATTCAGTCTTTGGAATCTGGTAGTATTAGTTCACCAGTGTAAGTAAATTGGCTCATTTAAACTCTTTTAGTCAGAAATTTTCATACTTGTTGATCTGGTATGGAGATGACCCTAGCTTGGGTTGCATCTCCTTTACTGAACCTTATTTTCTAGGAGTATGCAAATTAACTTGTGAAAGAAAAATGGTCTGTTATCAAATGAGCTTGATGAGTTATCGTTGTCAAAAATGTGCCAATGAAGATGGAGGCTAAGTATCTCAATCTGGTCTAGGCAAAGTGACTTTGCCTTTGACCTGTTATTCTGGAGGCAAGCTCCTGGACTAAGTTGCCCAGCTCCTGGGGTGCTTGTCCCTTGTCTGTTCTCTAGTGCTTAGCTTTATATTATTTATTTTCAGTTTAAATCAAATCTAGCCATTAGCCAATGGGCAAGTAGTTTTAGACTTGTATATTTTTTAGATGCAAAAGAATATATAGATGAGAAAAGAAAAATTATAATAAGGTTATTACAAGAATAAATGACAAGAGATCCTCCATATTGAAATAGAAAATAAGATTAAAAATGAAATTTAATGTTTAAATTTAAGTTTTAATTAGACTAGGATTATCTAATATCTTATCTAGTATCTATTAGATTTCCAAGTCCCAAGATTGGGATAATTCGTTATCTCAATGTGTATATATGTATGGCCCAAATCAGTAAATCATATACAATTTTCAATATGGCATCTTAGGTCGAGAGTTGAGAGCATTTGAGGGACTTTGGGATTGAAAGTTTAAAACCCTAGGGCAATCGAGGAAGAGCATACTTCGAACTTCGAAGGAGAAGAAGCATTGTCCTTTGTCATTCACAGCGTCAACGTCCTCTGCTAGCGTCATTAGTCGCTACATCGTTTCCAGTCGTGGCTGTGTGCATCATTATCTCGTTGAGGTATGTAGGGATGATTATTTTCATTTGGTTGTGTGGTTGTCTGCTTCGTTATGCTTCTTACTGTGCATTTCTCTTCATTTGGTATGTAGGGATGGTTAATGGTTATTTATTTTCATTTGGTTGTGCGTGGCTGAGGCTGTAAGTTGTTAGGTGTTTTTTTTTAATAGTACATGTTGTTAGTTCTTAGTTGAGTTCTAATTTCTAATAATATACTGTTGAATCATGAACGAGTCTTGTTTTGCACAATGAACATATATGTGTAATGTGTAGTCTATTAGAGAGATTATGTGATTATGACTCATGTGCAATGTGCATTTTTTTATGAGTCCTCGCCTAATGTTTTTATTTTTCAATGTTCTTGCTTCTTAGCGAATATAGAGATTATCTTTCTTGCCTAACTTGTATGTGGCTGGTTGGAAAATTCATGGAACAAGATTAAATGGTTGTTTTATTTTGGATGTTGCTTTTGTTTTATTTATTTATTTTTATAGCTAAATTGCATCATCCATTGAAATGGATCTTTAAAAGTCTATAATTCCGACTTTTGGGTGTGGAAATCCTCTGAGATAAAGTGTAACTTAGAGTAAAAGTGAGAGTGTGAGTATTACTAGTGGAGGTACTGAGTCACAAAAAAAAAAAAAGAATGCTCTAGGTAGTAGACTTGATGTGGGTTGGAGCCATGGGTTTGTAGTTGAAGGAAATAGTAAGAAAGTGAAGTGCAAGTATTGTGGCAAGACATACAATGAGGGTATTTTCACTTTAAAAACCATTTGGCTGGCACAGGACAGAATGTTGAGGTATGTGTTTTTTTCCTTGATGATGTGAAGAGACAAATGTTGACAAATTTGGTGAAAAAGATCGGTAGGGAAATCATATGAGGGAAATACAAAAAGTATTGATGTACATCCCCTAGGTAATCAACCCCAAACATAGTTAAGACTTTCTTCTTTCAAAAGACAAGTAGTTGCTAGTGGAGCTACACAAATTACTATAAATCATTTGTTGAAGCGAGATTTTAGAGAGGAGGCAAGTAGACAAATTGCCCGGTTTATCTACACATGCGTCATACCTTTTAATTGTGTGAATAATCCTGAGTTTGAAAAAATGTGTAACTTGATTGCACAACATGGCCCAAGATTCAAGCTAGTTTCCATGACATAAGAGAAAAGTTCTTGAAGCAAGAAGTAGAATACCAAAGTTTTGCCTGAAGAACTTAGAGCATATTGGAAGAAATAAGGATGCTCTATTATGTTTGATGGGTGGACTGATAAAAAGAGAAGGTCTATTGTTAACTTTTTGGTGAATAGCCCAATTGCAACTGTGTTTTTAGTGTCTGATGTTTCAAAAACTACTGACAAAGTTTTGGAGATGTTGGATGCTATAGTTGAAGAAGTTGAAGAGAAGAATGCTGTTCAAGTTATTACTGATTATGCTGCAAACTATAAAGCAGCTAGGCAAATATTATTAGAGAAAAGATTGAGGTTGTTTTGGACCCCTTGTGCAACACACTATATCAATTTGATGTTAGAAGATTTTGAAAAAAAGTTATCTCTACACAAATCAACAATTGAGAAGGGAAGGAAGATTACAACTTTATA
Source organism: Chamaecrista fasciculata (assembly GCA_003254925.1). Classification (NCBI taxonomy): domain Eukaryota; kingdom Viridiplantae; phylum Streptophyta; class Magnoliopsida; order Fabales; family Fabaceae; genus Chamaecrista; species Chamaecrista fasciculata. Next base: position 65,922 of record QANZ01052941.1, on the reverse strand, counting down.
TATTCAAGGACGATGTTGATCACTATGTTGAAGCACTTTACCAAGGGAAAGAATTTAATTAGGCCGAGAGTAACTCGATTTTCCATATCATATCTTACTTTGGGTTGTCTTTTTGACAATAAAACATCACACATGACTATGTTTTCTTCACCATAATGGAAAGCTAGTCTATTTATCCACTCAAGATCGCAAATAATAAGCTGCAACGTGTAAAGATTGATGAAGTTGATTTGCCCATCTCTCATCAATAATTTCCCAAACATGCTCATAACTGAAGATGAAATAATAAATATATATGTAATCAAGTTAAGCATATAAACATGGGGACAAAGAATTTCAAATTGGAATTAGAAATTTGGAACACCTCTTCACATTTTTAAAGTTAGCTTGAATCTTCTCTTTTACTTGACCCATTTCCTCATAAATTAAGCCCACAACTAGTTTTTCATCACCATCAACCATCCGTAGCACTTTAATCAATGGATAAGCCGCCTTCAAACACAAGATAACATTTTTCTAAAACCTATTCAATACAACTTGTTCAACTTTTTTGCCATCTTGAGTGGATGCAAATCGACTAGTTTTCCATTGTGGTGAAGGAAACAGAGATATGAGTGATGTCTTATTATCAAAAGACAATCCAAAGTAAGATATGATGTGGCAGATCGAGTTACTCTCGGTCTCATTAAATCCTTTCCCTTAGTAAAGTTCTTTAACGTAATGATCAACATCGTCCTTAAATATATGAAAGTTGTAATCTTCCTTCTCTTATTGATTGTTGATTTCTGTAAAGCTAATTTTTTCTCAAAATCTTCTAGCATCAAATCGATACAATGTACTGCACAAGGGGTTCAAAAGAGCCTCTTTCTTTTCTCCATTAACATTTTCTAGTTGCTTTATAGTTTGCAGCATTATCAGTAATAACTTGCACAACATTCTCCTCTTCAACTTCTTCAACTATATCATCCAACATCTCAAAAACTTTGTCAGTAGTTTTTGAAGCATCAGAAACATCTTTGGATGATAAGATCATTGTTGCCATTGCGCTATTCACCAAAAAGTTTACTATAGACCTCTTTTTATCGGTCCACCCATCGGACATATTAGAGCATCCTTTTTTCTACCAATATGCTCTATTTTCTTCAATCAAAACTTTGGTATCTTCTACGTCTTGCTTCAAGAACTTTTCTCTTATGTCATGGAAACTAGGAGACTTGAATTCCGGGCCATGTTATGCAATCAAGTTACTCATTTTTTTTAAAATCAGCATTCTTCACACAATTAAAAGGTATGACACTTGTGTACATAACTCGGCAATTTGTCTACTTGCCTCCTCTCTCAAATCTCGCTTCAACAAATGATTTAAGTAGCTTGTGTAGCTCCACAAGGAACTACTTGTTTCTTGAAAGAACGGGGTTGATTGATTACCTAGGGATTTTCTTCAATACTTTCTGTATTTCCCTCAGATGATTTCTTTGCGGATATTTTACACCAAATTTGTCGACATTTGTCTCTTCTCATCATCAAGGACAAAAACACATACCTCAACATCCTCTCTTGTGCCAGCCAAATAATTATAAAGCGAAAAATATCCTCAGTGTATGCCTTGCCACAATACTTGCACTTCACGTTCCTACTATCTCCTTCAACTACAAACCCATGGCTCCAACCCACATCAAGTCTACTACGTGGTGCATTCTATCTTTTTTTTGTTTTGTGACTCAGTAGCTTCACTAGTAATACTCACACTCCCACTTTTACTTTGAGTAACACTTTATCCTGGTACATTTTTACTCCTAGAAGTTGGAATGACATACTCTTAAAGATCCATTTCAATGGATGATGCAATTTAGCAATGAGAAAAAAGAACAAAAGCAACATTTAGAACAAAACAATTAAGTAATCTTATTGCATGAATTTCCCAACCAGCCAATACAAGTTAAGTTAGGCAAGAAAGATCATTTCTATATTTACTAAGAAGTACGAACATTGAAAAATGAAAACTTTATGCAAGGACTCATAAAAAGGGCACACTGCACATGAGTCATAATCTCTCTAATAGACTACACATTACACATATATATTCATTATTCCAAACAAGGCTCATTCATGATTCAACAATATGCTATTAGACCTCAATTGAGAACTAACAACATGTACTATTCGGGAAAAAAAACTAACAGCTTACAACATCAGCCACACACAACCAAATGGGAATAGGTAAATAACCATCCCTACATTCCAAATGAAGAGGAATGCACAATAAGACGCACACAGCTACACACAACGAAATGAAAATAACCATCTCTACATACCTCAATGAGATAACGACGGACACAACCATGATCGGAAATGATGTAGCGATGCTGACGGAGGATGTTGACGCTGTGAATGACATAGGACGATGCTTCTTATTCTATAAAGTTCAAACAACGCTCTCCCTCAATTTCCCTAGAGTTTCAAACTTTCAATCCCTTAAATGCTCTCAACTCTTGACCTAATTCCTCTTCTAAATTGCCTTTGCTCCTCTAATTATGTAATGCAGCATTCTACGTTTTATATTTAATAAAAAAAAAAAAGACAATATGCAGCGTTTTGACTCTTCTTTTTTTTAAAAAAATCAGCTTACCAAGATTGTGTGATCCTACGATCCCACATAAAAAATATTTTTGATTATCAAGGTCTCGATCTTGATTACCATGAACCGAGCCATAACAATATTTTTGTCAGCCACTCACATGGTATTTGGGGTCTTTAGGTGCCACAACATAGCCTGTGAGAAATTCAGCCTTGTCTTTGCCAACAACATAAATTTTCATAGCCAAAGACCATTGAAGATAATTGCTGCCATTGTACTTGCGACAAGTGGTCATCAGCAATCCATATGAGGATTTAGAGGGAAAGTATTGAGATGGTTCATTGACCAATGAGTATGCAAGACAGTGTTGGAATGTTAGCTCGATGGCGGAAAGGAGATGAATCGAAGGTGTTGGCTGATGAAAGATGTGGTTTGTGAAGGCAAAGAATTCAACGTCGATCACTTGGAGAAGGCTGTGAATCTAGTAATCTTGGGATAAGAATTGAGGCCCATACGAGATCGTGTGAATCGATAATTAGAGTTCTCTAGAGATGACGACCTAGCAGTGCCATAGAGATATCATAAGAGCGACTCGAGAATAATATGTCGACGTTGGAACTAGAAGCAGAGGAGAATTGTGACGTTGAACAAAGATCGAGGTCAAGCAATGTTGGAGTTGGAGTTCGAGAGGAATCGTGACGCCACTACTGGAAGAACCAAGACACTCATGAGAGTTGGGTGTGCATAGGGTGCGAGAAGAAGAAAAAGGATTTACAAAGGAGCCCGTGAGGAACTAGGCTTTGATAGAATGAACTGAGTTGTTTTAGTCACTGAATTGGGTCATACATATATACACATGGAGGTAACTAAGATATTAGATAGTCCTAATCTAATTAATACTTAAATTTAAATTGTTATCTTATCATAGATCTTTTAAGGGTCATGAAGGATTTATCAAGTTATTTTTTTATTTGTTTCTTGAAGACCAATCTTGTCCTGTATTCTTGTAACTATTTTGTGTTTCCTCTAGTCTCACCAATAAATTCTTTTTTCATCAGATGAAAAAAAATGACACATAAGATGATTTGATTGTCATAGACAAAATACATATCACCCTAAAAAAGTTATGTCAAATACGGTCAGAAATCTTCAGCTGATATTTACCTGGGAAACGATAAGAAAACAAATTACATAATCATAAATCAGCTTTTACCAAGTGACCAGAAACTGAGATTATAACATGCTGGCTGCAATGTTTAGAAATGGAATTGCTACTGTAAACAAGAAAATCTCTTCAATCAGTTATTTCAGTACCTTTTTTTGCTGGTGTTCAAAGGCATACTTTCTTGCTGCAGTTGGTGCCATCGCATTTTCCCTATCCAAGTTACCTGTAGTTTGAATGAAAAAGAACTTCAAGAAGTGGTATCAGCCCTTGTTAAAAAATTTGTGGCTGATAAACAGAACCAACTTGGGCGGCCTCTGAAGGTACATTTTATCAACCAGTCAGCCTGTCCTTTGTGTTCTTGTGACTATCTGTGATTTCAACTCTTGAGTACTATTTGATAATGCCATCTTGTCATCTGCTTCTGGTTTTGCCACCAAGGGAACTGGAAAACCAATGACATTTATTATCAGTTTTTCTATTTGTCATTCTTTACTATCTTGCTACATGCCCCAACTTTAGAATTTATTTCAATTTTAAGATGCTACTCCTAGAATGTCTACTGAGTGTTCATCTGCCAATGACTTCTAAATAATTTACAAGTCTCAATATTCTGACCTCGATGATGCAATATGAAAAAATGGGATTTTGTCATAATGTAGACTTTGGAGTTAATTCCCAATGGGTGGACAATGCCACATGTTTGATGCCATGTTAATATTATTTGCACAAGTAGTAAATCTTATTTGACCTTGCAGTTTGCAGTTGGGTACAACCGGCGAGGAATTGAAGATTCAAAATTTCTGAAAGGAAATGCAAACAGTTCCAGTGCATATAGTTTGTTGGACCGCAATAAATGTTTTAGTGTAGTGGCATCTGCAGTCAAGCTTGTTGTAGAAGATTCAGTAGTGGATCTCAAGTGTCCTGAGGTAATATAGACTAATCAGTGGCTCTTAACATTTTATGGCTGGCTATCAACACTCAGTATTCACATTCATGCATGATCTCTGAGCATAAACACTGATCTTGCAGCTTTCTGTTCTTGTTGAGTGGCTTCCCCTTTCTGGATTACCCAGTGGGTCTATAATTGTTGCTGTCTCTGTTCTCCCCATAAACCTTGTTAGTACAAAGCCTAAACTCTGCATCAAGGCACTGACTTCAAATACCAAGCAAGGGTCTGGATCTCAATGAGAAGGATTTTGCCGCATTTGTCACTTCAACATACCTCTGCTTCAAGGAGATGTTTCTCTTTTTTGGTAAGAACCAACCAGTATCCCTCATCGAGAGTCAGAAATTAATTCTTTCAAAACATAGAGATCGTCGAAGTGGGTCCAAGAATTATAGTTATATTTTGAGCGATAATTTTTTTAGACTTTTTTAATTTTAAGAATTATGACATTATGTTTTGAAATCATATTTTCTTGATAAATCATTAATGATGTAAAAATAAATGAACATTTTCTCAAAGTATTCTTATTAATTGTTTTGGAGAATTTTTGCATTTGATAAGTTATTATTTAAGAAAAAAAAAGTCAAGGGCATATTTTGAAAAATATCAAATATTTCTAGGATTATCAAAGTTGAACCAAACACAAGATTATAATATTCATAGGAATATTGCAAAATAATCCCATGACTGTTTTAATTCATCCACACAGATATTTTTATATTGATAGGAATCATATTCTTGGCAATCACATTCTCAGCAATATAATTCCTGAGAATGAAAAAATAATCCGTGTACCAAATGCCCTCCCTCTTCTTTTCAATTTCTTTTGGAAATAAAGTCAAGAAGTCAAATTCTTAACACATGATTGGGTCTTTCAATTTTCCTTTTTTCTTTTATTAGAGTATAATGAGTAACTCTTTTTGGCCGAAGAGTATAATAAGTAACTCTTAAGAAACTTTATTTAGTGAAGATTATAATTATTAAAATCTCAACTTAAAGTTTAAAATCTTATAAGTATATGATCTTATTTTAACAAATCGATGTCGATCTTAAGTGAAATTCAAATTCACTTGGATCTCATTTAAATCTTGATTTTATATACGATTTTACATCTCATCAATCTTACAATTTTATGATCTTGTAATGAGACTTTATTTCTCTAAGAAAAAAAAAAGTTGAATATCTATAAAAAAATATTTTAAAGCAAATTGTTTAATGTTTGATGAGATATTATGTTGAAATATGATAAATCTTGAATAATTTTATACTTATAAATAATATTTTATGCTATTAATTATTTTACTTGTATATATATAATGACAAATGAAAAAAAATAGAATGAATATATTTTAATGCCTTTAAATCAATTAAAGTGATGGATATATAGTCAAAATTTCATTTTCTGTATTGAAGTAAACTCAAGTTTACGCTCCAATATTATAACTCTTATTGAATTTATTTAAACTCTCGATTTTGACTTAATAAAGACCAATCACAAACTATATTTGACCTTTGTTATATTAAAAAATATGATAAATTATACTTTGGTACCATTTTGGTTTGACCCTATTTCATTTTGGTACCCTGTGGTATCCTCCATTAACACTTTGGTACCCTTTGGAACTATTTTGTAATTTTAACCATAACAAATTTTGCTAAAATTACATATTTACCCCAAAATTTTTTTAAAGTTTTCATTTTAGTGCTTAGACAATATGTATCCAAGAGCCTATTTGTAATTTTTTGAAAATTTTTTGGGATCTATGATAAAACTATACATACTATAATTACTATTATCGTATATTGCCCAAATCATTTTCTATGATAAAACTTACTTTTTGGTCCTTCATTCTGTATTGACTGAACGAATCAGCCGCTTAAAAAAATTTGACTTTTGAGCCATTTAATTTTTACTGAGTTAACACATCAGTCCCTAATAGAGAAAACAAAAATTGAAAACATACCGAGTTGTTCCAAAATAGTGATGAATCTTTATTTAAAATAAATTTTGGTCCTAAATGTATGCCTTAACGTTCATTTTGGTCCATTATGTTTTAAAATGTTCAAATTGGTCCTAAATATTTGTAAAATGTTTATTTTGGTCCTATACAATTGAATATGACTTGTTTCAAGTTCAAATGTGATGAATTTAGAACTATTATATGTATTGTTCTCGAAGAGTACTTTCTATATCCGGTTGGGGCCGTCAACAAACGAGGTCAAATCGATCTTGAAAGTTGACCGCTCGTTTCATGATCAAACAAGCAAGGGTGATCATATATCTCTCGTTTCAAATTCGAATGGGACAAATTCAGAGCTACGTGTTCCTCTTAACAAGTTCTTTGAATTTGAAATGAAAGACGAGAGAAATATGACCAAATTCAATAGTTTGGGATCAAAATGAAACATTTTACTAATATTTAGGACCAAAATGAATCATTTTGCAAACATTTAGGACTAATTTGAACATTTTGAAACATAATGGACCAAAATGACCCTTTAACCTTTTTAAATATTTTGGTTGAATTTATTTTTTGAATTTATATAGTTAATTTTTTTAAATAAGAGGAATAGAAATTATTTTTAATAATAAAAATGTAATATTAACTAATATTTAACTAAAAAATATATTATTATTATTTTATTAAATATTAAAAATAATTAAAAGTAAAAAGTTAATTATAATAATTTAGAAAAAAA
>QANZ01052941.1:0-56302 GCA_003254925.1 Chamaecrista fasciculata | reverse complement strand
TCTGCCTTCGCTGTATCCAAATCAAATCCTCTAGCACGACATTGACGAATTGCATCCATCAGGGCATCGACTTGAGTATCCCTTAATCTTAGTTTTGAATCAGCATCGTCATCCAAACCAATTTGTGGAACAGGACACAGTGAATGGAAATCCATAATCAAATATATTGTATCAGATTCATTTAATTTTTAAAATTATATATATAGGTGAAATACTCACATTAGTTTAACACTTTAACCCTACATAAAGTGATCAAGAGAATGTGTGCAAGCACAAAATTAAAGAGTGAAATAATTGAATCGAAAAGATATAAAAAAGAGTGAAATAAAAGTATTTTCTTAAAAAAATTAATTAAATCTAAAATTGAGATATATTATATATTTAAATTATAAAATTAAATATGACACTAAGGGGTCCAATTTAATTAACAATCTGGGATCCATTGATTTTATAGTGAACAGGCCATGGTTCACTTGGCGAAATAATAGGGTCGGGGATGGTTTAGTTGCTGAAAGATTAGACAGAGTTTTGCTCCTTTCTTCATTGTTGGATCAGTATCTTCATACGACAATTGAAACCCTTAATATTTCTACATCAGATCATGCTCCCATTTTGGTCTACTTATCTACCGATATCCCTAAACGTTCACGACCATTCATATTTGAGGCTATCTAGATGCATGAGGGAGCTTGAGATAATACAGTGTCTAATGCTTGGAACTGTTGTTGGTGTTTGGCAATGTTTGACGTCACATATCCTATCTCGAGGACAGACTTTCGGCTATTTTGCAATTGACTTAAGATATGAGACCAAATCTGCAACGAAAAAAGATATATAACCAAATTGGGAACTGACCTAAATATATGAGACCAGAAGTGCAAAAAAAAAAAAAAATAGATATTTGACTAAATTGGAAACTAAAAAAAATATGAGACCAAATTTGTACTATGACCATATATATTCATATATATTTATTATTGCCAAAAACAAAAAACAAAATGTCTATTAATGTTTTGTCGTACGCCGAAATGTTGATTCCACCTTCGGTTTCTCTTGTACAGCGATTGAGTAGAGTATTCTTCTACGTTGAAAGGAACACACAAAGATTCGTGGTAAATGCTTGGAGTATCATCACGTTGTGCGTCATATAAAAATGCAAACATTCAACGAAACTCTTCTATTCACCCTCCTCACGAAATGCAAATCCATGCTTGAACTTAAGCAACTTCACGCTCTTCTGATCTCTTTCGGCTTTTCTCAACATGACCCATTCATCTTCAAACTTCTTTCCTTTTCCGCTTTATCGAATTCCGGCGACATCGATTATTCTTACAGGATTTTCACTCACCTCTCCGACCCATCAATCTTCAGCTGGAACACAATCATCAGAGGTTTCTCAATTAGCAAAATCCCAAATCGTTCCTTATCAATTTTTCTGAGTATGTTGCGACATGGGGTTTCGCCGGATTACATGACATACCCTTTTCTTGTGAAGGCATCGGCACGCCTTTTGAATCAAGAAGCTGGTGTGTCTGTTCATACTCACATTGTAAAAACAGGGCATGGGTCTGATAGATTTATCCAGAATTCTTTGATTCACATGTATGGTTCTTGTGGGAATATCGCGAGTGCTCACAAGGTGTTTGATGAAATGCCTGAAAAGAACTTGGTTTCATGGAATTCCATATTAGATGGATATGCTAAGTGTGGAGAAATGGTTTTGGCTCGGAAGGTGTTCGACAAAATGCCTGAGAGAGATGTAGTGTCATGGAGCTCTCTAATTGATGGTTATGTTAAAGCAGGGGAATACAGGGAAGCCATGGCTGTCTTTGAAACAATGTGTTATGTGGGGCCAAAGGCCAATGAAGTAACTATGGTTAGTGTTCTATGTGCTTGTGCTCACTTAGGTGCTTTTGAAAAGGGAACAATGACCCACAAATATATAGTTGAGAATAAACTACCATGGACATTGGTGTTACAAACTTCTCTAGTGGACATGTATGCCAAATGTGGGGCTATAGAGGAGGCTTTGCTTGTATTCCATAGTGTCCCCAAGAGTAAAACTGATGTGTTGATTTGGAATGCTATAATTGGAGGTCTAGCAACACATGGTTTAGTTGAAGAATCTCTTAAACTGTTCAAGGAAATGCAAATAGTTAATATCAAACCTGATGAAATCACATACTTGTGCTTATTGACTGCTTGTGCTCATGGAGGGTTAGTAAAAAAAGCATGGTATTTCTTTGAAAGGCTTAGTCAATGTGGTATGACACCAAAAAGTGAGCATTATGCTTGTATGGTGGATGTGCTATCACGTGCAGGTCACGTGGACACAGCATACAGGTTTATATGTGGAATGCCTATAGAGCCAACGGCTTCCATGTTAGGTGCTCTTCTGAATGGGTGTATTAACCATAGAAAATTTGATGTTGCAGAAATAGTAGGGAAAAAACTCATTGAGCTAGAACCATATAATGATGGAAGGTATATTGGGTTATCAAATGCTTATGCAGTTGTGAAACGATGGGATGATGCAAGAAGCTTGAGAGAAGCTATGGAGAGAAAAGGGGTGAAGAAATCTCCAGGGATTAGTTTTGTTGAATTATTTGGAGTCCTTCGTTGATTTATTTCTCATGATAAGTCACATCCTGATTCAAAAGAAACTTACTCAATGCTCAATTTTGTTGTGTATCAAATGAGGCCTTCACCAAGAAAACCAGGAATGTTTTTCTGTGTTTGATGATATTGTAATGGAAGATAAGTAGTTGACTCCTATTTCAAGTGTGGAAGCTGGAAAGAAAAGTTTGTGCTACGGTTTGTACTTTGTACTTTTTTTTTTTAACTCAATATTATTATTTAGGCAAAAGTACTAATTTCCTCTCCAAATTTTACAACAACTGTCAATTTCATCCTCAATCTTTTTTTTTTTTCTGTCAATTTCATCCCAATGTTTTACATTTTGGTCAATTTTATCATTTGACCAACTTCTTTCAATAAATTAATAATAGATTGCATCCTGTTTCTCAATCGGAGTTAGGGTTTAACTTTCTTTTTTTATCAATTTTACATTAAATATCATTAGCCATGTAGATTCTGTCATTAATATTTGGCTAAAGTAAGAGCAAAAGATAAAATTGACAAAAATGTGAAACATTGGGGACGAAATTGACGGTAAAAAAGATTGGGGACAAAATTAATACTTTTGCCTATTATTTATGAATAAGCTTGAACTAACAATTCGGTCATTGAAAGATCATTGAGCTGACAACTCTGTCATTTAAAGATTGAAATATACAGTCCAGTCTCTAAAATACCAAAATAGTATATTTATTACTCTTTTCCATGGACTAAATAGTATACGGTTTTATCAACAAAAAAAATAGTATACGGTTTAATTTTTTAGGGACTAAAGAGTATGTTATTTTAATCTTTCAAGGACTAAACTGTATATTTTAATCTTTCTTTTTTTTAGCCAGAGTATATTTTAATTTTTCAAAGACTGAGTTGTCAACTTAGTGGTTTTCAAGGACTGATTTATTAGTTTCCTCTATTATTTTACATTAATTCTATAATTTTTTTTGGAAAATTTTATCATTTTGGTCTATAATTTACCCAGAATTTTAAGTTAGTCCTTATAATTTTATTTTTTCTAAATAAGTCATTATATACTTTGTAAATGTGTAAGTTTTGAGAGCTAACCAAGATGATGAATAAAATGTAAATTTTAATATTTCAAAGATTGAATTATTAACTTAGTGATATTTTAAGTCGGTTTGGCTTAAAGAAATGTTTCATATTTTCATTTTCTGTTTCTATTTTTGAAATTTATTTTCATTTTTAAATTTTTAATATTCAAGAAACATGGCTGTTTTATAAAGTCAAGAAATCATTCTTATTCAGATCTAAATTATGTTAATTTGAATAACGCTAATTTTTATATACTTTTAAATTTGATTATTACTAAATGATGATATTAACATGATCAATTGACTTTAAGTAAAGTTATAAAATATCACAAATTAGTTTTTGGAAATATTGAAAATGTCTGTTTGACGTTTCCTGCTGTCATTTCAAATATATTTTCAAAAAACATTTTAAAACAATTGTACAAAATACATTTTCAATCATATTTTTTGTTTTCAATGAAAATGAAAACAAAAAACAAAGAATGAATTAGTTTATAATAAATAGTATAAACTTAATAAAAATTAAGAGATAAAAAAGTATATAATTAATTCAAATTCAGGGGTTAAATAATATTAATTTAGTACAAATTCATGGACAAAAACTATAAAACTAGTTCAAATTCAAGGGATGAATCGTCGCTAAGGACCAAATAGTTGATAATTGAAATATTTTAGGGAGTACATTATGTATTTTATTATTTAGGGACTAATTAATTGACTCAGTATAAATTCAAAGACTAAATAATATGTTTCCTGTAAATTTTTTAAGTTTCAATAATTAACACTGATACTATTAGTATTGAATAATAGAGTAAATATTTTTGAATTATTTCTTTCATATAAAAAACAATTAAAAATAGCATTACCACATAAATAAGTATTAAAGACTACAGTTTTAAGAATTACAAAGTAGATTAATTAATTTTAAAAAATAAAATTAATAATTTTGATTAAAATGTAAGGACTAAATGATTTTTTTTATCGATTAAATTGAATTATACAAGTCCTTCGGAACAATTCAAACTAAAAGGATATATAATTCAATCACATGAGTGTAGTCTAATGGTTTTTTATTTGGTCTCTTAATTAAGTGGGTGGGTTCGAATTTCACTTTTGGGTATGAAAAACATTATGTGGTCAATCGTTTACAAAGGCTTTAGGCTCAACAGTGTTTTCTCGTGCATATATATACTTGGCGAGTAAACTACTAAATTGGTCCTTGGATTATTGGCTCACTGACAGATTGGTCCCCAGATTAACGACATTGACAAATAAGTCCCCGAATTTTACAAACGTTACTCAAATTGGTCCTTCTATGAAATCTCCGTTTGCAACCCAACTGACGTGGCCGTTAAGTGCTAACTTGGCACTTAACGTGCCACGTCAGCAGTTGAAAAACTGAAAAAAAAAAAAAAAAAAAAAAAAAAAAAAAAAAAAAAAAAAAAAAAAAAAAAAAAAAAAAAAAAAAAAAAAAAAAAAAAAAAAAAAAAAAAAAAAAAAAAAAAAAAAAAAAAAAAAAAAAAAAAAAAAAAAAAAAAAAAAAAAAAAAAAAAAAAAAAAAAAAAAAAAAAAAAAAAAAAAAAAAAAAAAAAAAAAAAAAAAAAAAAAAAAAAAAAAAAGCAAACTGTGCTTGATTTGCCACATAAGCATTAATAATTAAAAAACAACATTTCCTTAAAAAATCAAATTGGTCCTTGAGTCATATTTTTTTCAGAAAAAAAAAAATTAATTTTTACTCACCCATTCTTATCCCATTATTTTCAATTCCCCCTCTTTTTCATCATCTTCATTCATTTTAGTCCCAAATCCTCAAAATAAAATTGTAGTGTCCCAAAACTCTTCCAAACATTCCAGTTTAGTCCTTAAAAGTATTAAAAACCCTAAAACCTAAACCATAAACCCTAAAATCCTAAACACCAAACCCTAAAATCCAAAACCCTAAACCATAAATTCCTAAACCCTAAAATCTTAAAATTGTAAAGTGTCCCAAAATTCTTTCAAACATTTCAATTTAGTCCTTAAAATCTAAAACCCCAAACCCTAAAATCCTAAAATCCCAAACCCTAAAATCCTAAAACCCCAAACCCTAAACTCTAAAACCCCAAAATCCCAAATCCCAAACCCTAAAACCCAAAACCATAAACTCTAAAACCCCAAACCCCAAATCCTAAAATCTCATGCCCCAAACGCTAAAACCCTAAACCAAAAACCCCAAACCCCAAACCCTAAACCCTAAAATCCTAAACCCCAAACCCTAAAATTCTAAACCCTAAACCCCTAAACCCTAAAACCCTAAAATCCTAAAATTGTAAATTGTCCCAACATTCTTCCAAACATTTCAATTTAGTCCTTAAACTCTAAAACCCCAAACCCCAAACCCTAAAACCCCAAATCCCAAACCCTAAACTTTAAAATCCCAAACCCCAAACCCTAAAACCTAAAACCCAAACCATAAACTCTAAAACCCCAAACTCCAAATTCTAAAATCCCATACCCCAAACTCTAAAACCGTAAACCCTAAACCCCAAACTCTAAAACCTCAGACCCCAAACCCAAACCCTAAACTCTAAAACCCCAAACCATAATCATAATTGTGACTGTACATTAAAGTTCAACAATTGTGACGTGCAACAGTATTATACAAATCAGTCCCTGAATTTATCAAAATAGTTCAATATGTTAGACAAATTGGTCCTCTAATTAAATGAATAGATAATAAACCAAAGTATTTAGGGTATGGGATTTTAGGGTTTCGGGTTTAGAGTTTAAGGTTTTAGGATTTGGGGTTTGGGGTTTTAGGGTTTGGGGTTTAGGGTTTTAGAGTTTGGGGTTTGGGGCTTTAGAGTTTGTGGTATGGGGCTTTAGGGTTTGGGGTTTTAGAGTTTATGGTTTGGGCTTTTAGGTTTTAGGGTTTGGGGTTTGGGGTTTTAGAGTTTGGGGTTTGGGAGTTTAGGGTTTGGGGTTTTAGAGTTTAGAGTTTGGGGTATGGGATTTTAGGGTTTGGGTTTGGAATTTTAGGGTTTGGGGTTTAGGATTTTAGAATTTAGGGTTTATGGTTTGGGGTTTATGGTTTAGGTTTTAGGATTTTTAATACTTTTAAGGACTAAACTGGAATGTTTGGAAGAGTTTTGGGACACTTTACAATTTTATTTTGAGGATTTGGGACTAAAATGACTGAAGATGATGAAAAAGAGGGGGAATTGAAAATAATGGGATAAGAATGGGTGAGAAAAAATTAAATTTTTTTTTATGAAAAAAGTATGACTCAAGGACGTATTTGATTTTTGAAGGAAATGTTTTTTTTTTAATTATTAATTCTTATGTGGCAAATCAAGCACAATTGGGTTTTTTGTTTTTAGTTTTTCAAGTGCTGACGTGGCACTTAACGTGCCACGTCAGCACTTAACAGCCACGTCAGCTGGGTTGCAAACGAAGATTTCACGGAAGGACCAATTTGAGTAACGTTTGTAAAATACGGGGACTTATTTGTCAATTTCGTTAATCTGGGGACCAATTTATCAGCGAGCCAATAATCCACGGACCAATTTAGTAGTTTACTCTATACTTGGCCAAAGTCCTATTTTGGTCCCTTAGTTATGCTCAATGTTCAAAATTGGTCCCTCAGTTATTTTTGATTCCATATTGGTCCCTCAGTCATCCAAAACTTGTCACAGTTGATCCTCTAACGTTTTTCATCCATTTTTCTGTTTAAACAAAAAAGACAAAATTGATTTTTAACTCCTCAAAGTTTGAATTTTTACATTAAGGACTTTTTTCTCTATGATAGAACCAAAATGTAAAAAAGAAAAAAAAAGAGGGGTTTTAATTTATTTCACACCAAAAAACATATATCTGTCTCTCTCTCGTTTTGGTTCTTTCTTCTTCTCCACCATCGCCAAAATGTAAAAAATAAATTATTATTATTTATTTTATTAAATATTAAAAATAAAAAGTTAATCATAATAATTTAGAAAAAATAATTTAAAGAGAATCAGCGAAAAATAATTCGATGGAAAGATATTGTTGGAAAAGTAATAAATGAAGAGTGATATCAAATGATTAAATATTTAAATATATATTGAAGTATAAGTAATTATAGATTATAGATATGTTAAGAGAGATATGATAATAATCGAATATTTTCAAGATATAAATTTTAGATTATAATCTAATTTGAAATAAAAAAAATTATTTTAAATTTTGAGTTAAAATTAGAATATAATTTAATAGATCCTTTCAAGTTTCAACCAACCGACCTTAAATCATTGAACCGTTTCCAAATTCAAATTTTTGCGAAAAGGTTTGTTCTACTTCCTTGGCATTCATTCTACTTGGTTCTTTTCATATCAATCTATATGGTTTTTTGGTTCAACTAGAATGTAAATGATCATTCATCAGCTTTCTCTCCAACTAGAATGTCCTCATGACTCTTCCTGAATCTTATCTCTTTCTTCCCAAGTTATATATATAATGATGATGTGGTGGATTGATCAATGATGTACTAATTATAATTTTATATACTGTAATTATAAAACCATTAAAGATGCCTGTTTTGCATTTCATTCAATCTAGTTTAATATGATCAGTGCGGCTCTTTTGAAGTTATTTCCACGCATGACCAACTCTTTAATTTCTTTTATTTTAAATGAGGGCCCGTTGGCATCTTGTATATGTTGGTAGAACCATGCAAAAAAATAGTTGTTACATTAATTAATATATATAGCATACCTGAAAATGCTTGAAGAACAATAATTCAAGATTGAACCAGAAACCTGGTTCAATCTTGAACCAGTTTCTGGTTCATTCTTGAACCAATTTTCTGGTTCAATCTTAAATATTATATAACTGCCGGTCATGCTTTGAGGAGATCCGTAAGGGGATCGCTCCAAGGGATGCCTTATCATATATCAAAATATATTCTCCACAAATATTTCTTAATAATATTTATATAACGTGTTATATTCTTGTCATTCTTCAAAGTTTGAAAGTAATGTAATCTTTGAGTTACGTGATCTATCGTTTTAGTAATCATCATTTAAAATGACAATTGAACAAAGTTAAAGAAAATATTTTTTATTTAGGAAGCTACTTAGTATGAATATTGAAGCAAATTGTAATTTTTATGATCTAAATATGAATTTTTTGTATATTTCTTTATAATTTTCATTGGATGTTTTAGGAAAATCAAATTATCTTCGAAGTAAAGAATGATGAGCTATCATATATTCCTCAAATATCATCAAAATATATTATATAGATATATTTAAATCAATAAATATAGGATTAAGCCATTAACTGCATAAATTATATATTAAAGATCAAAGTGTACTTTTGATCCCATAATTTATGCTCAAATCTCAATTTTGTCTCATAACTTTTTTGTTACAATTTTGGTCTCATATTTTGTTCAAGTTGTAGATTTGGTCTCGTATCACTTTCAGAGTTTTAGTCTCATATCTTTTAGTTTGGTCAGATTATAAAATTGGTTTCATATCTTTGAAAAAATTCTAGTATTCCATCGTCAGTCCCATCTGACCCAAAGATATAGAACCAATTTTGCAACCTAACCTAAAGATATGAGACAAATTCTGCAACTTCATCCAAAGATATGAGTCCAAAAGTGCAAAATGAGACAAAATTTGCAACTTGAGCAAAAGATACAAGACCAAAAGTGCAACAATAAAGTCATCGGACCAAATTGAGACTTGAACAAAAGTTATAGGACCAAAAGTGCATTTTAGCCTATATTATATATTATATAAAATCATAGCCAATCACAACCTGACTATAATCGCCATCCCAACCTGACTATACATATTGTGCCTGTTACATGTAATGTTTGAATTGATTTAAAGTTGAAGATTATATTAAATTTTTATATTGATAAAAGAGTAAGTTTGGGACCAATTTGAGAAATTATACAAATATGTAAGATTCATCTAAAATAAATAAAATATTTGGGACCATTTTGAAATTACCTCATATGGGAGAGTGAGTGGAGAGAGAAAGTGGTGACATTTTTTAATTTTTAATTGATTTTTGCATTTTTTTAATTCATTTATTTTTTTAAAGAAGTGAGGGGAGTGAGTGGGGAGGGAGAGTGTTGACTTTTTTTCTTTTTTAATTTTTTAATTCACTATTTTTGACCAACCATAAAAGGATGGAGCCATATAATATAGTATAGATATAGATATAGATATAGATATAATATAGATATAGATATAGATATAGTTATATTATATAAAATAAATGAATATTACGGTCAACCGGAGGAAAATTGGTCCACCGATTTTCCACTGGGGACAAATTTCGGTAGACCGATATAAAATATAGGTCAACCGAAAGTCGTGCACCAAAATTCCAGTGGCATCTCTGTGGGCCCATTATATATTTCGGTTGATTGACAAGTACTAATGAGAACAAGTTAAAAATACGGTGGACCGGAATATGAAAAAGGTCCACCAATCAGTGATGTGAAAACCGGACCGGACCGGCCGGTCGGACCGGTTGGACCGCTACCCGAAGACACAAGCGAGTTGGTTCAACCATTTGAACCGGAATGATGGTTGGACCGGAAATAACCGGCCAAGAACCGGAAAACCGGGTCCAACCGCTGGACCGGACCGGCGGTTCTCAATTTTTTTTACAAAAAATCATTTTGAGCCTTGTAGGGATCGAACCCATGCCCTTTCTTCACACTCCTAGCACCTTTACCATCCCAACTGTGAGGCTCTATTAGCTTTCTCTTACCAATTGTTTTACTTATCTAATAAATTAATAGATTTAATGCATCTCTTAGACCCAAAAAAAAAATATATAGAGGTTTATATTTAATATATTAAAAATAATTATTTATTGCGTCATCCGGTCCAAACATCCGGTCCGACCGATTCAACCGATCCGACCGTGAACCGAACACTTGTCCGAGTATTTGTCCGGTTCGGTTATGACAACACTGCCACCAATTTTCCACTGGAAGTTTGGGGATGCAAATTCAGTGGACGCACTTAAAATATTGGGAACCGTAAATTTCCCCAATTTTGAACGGGCTTTCTTTCTCACACCATTTCGGATTTCATCACACTTCTTCAAAATATTCTCTCATATTTTGGCTTTCTCACATCATTCCTAATCGATTAAATTAAGACATAATTATTATATTTTTTTTTGGGTAAATTACACTTTCGCACATGTGGTTTGACCCTATTTCACTTTGATACCATGTGGTTTGAAACCTGACACTTTGGTACCCTATGGTATTCTCTATTAACACTTTAGTATCCTTTGGAGCTGTTTTGTAATTTTAACCATAACAAATTTTACAAAAATTACATATTGACCCCAAAAAGTTTTCAAAAAATTAAAAATAGATCCCTGGATACATATTATCTTGGGACTATACAAAAAACTTTAAAAAAATTTTGGAGTCAATATGTAATTCTAAAAAATTTGATATGGTCAAAATTAAAAAAATCCAAAGGATACCAAAGTGTTAATGGAGAATACCACAGGCCACAGGATACCAAAGTGTCAGGTTTGAAACCACATTGTACCAAAGTGAAATAAGGGTCAAACCACAGAGTATCAAAATGTAATTTAACCTATTTTTTTTATCACAGTTTATTAAATATTAAAGATTGCATTTGTACGAGTATCATATTCGTAAGAGTGTAAGGGTCACTTCGTTTAATTGATCTATCAAATTATAATCTATTGGATTATAATCTGATTAGATTATAATCAAATGGTGTTTACATGAGTTTTTGAAAAAGGAGATTTTTAGGGTGTGAAATTTTTTTAAATAGGTATGTAATCATTGGGTTTAGTAGATAGAATGATGTGGAAATTGATATAATGTATAAGGGTAAAATTGAAATAGAATATTACTTTTTGACTTTTTGGATTTTGTGAATAATATGAGTTGTTTGGATAAAAAATTTGAAAAATAGATTTTTGTTTTGTGAAGTTTTTTGTATCAGATTTTTTTAGAAGCTCCAATTTGGAGCTTTTTCTAGATTATTCCACTTGATAACATGCTATAATTACAATTATGTATATTGACCAAATAATTTTCTATGATGACACTTACTTTTTGGTCCTTCATTCTGTATTAACTGAGCGATTCAGCCGCTTAAAAAAAATATGACTTGGTTGGTTCATGTGATGTTAAAATCATGAACTATTTGATCATTGGGAAAAATAACAGTCATTGTCCATTTGCTTCCCACTTTATATTACGACTATAATTATTTAATTTCGTCAAAATAAATTTTAGAAAAAAAAAATTTAACTTTTGAGCAATCTAATTTTTACCGAGTTAATATATCAGTCCCTAATAGAGAAAACAAAAGTTGAAAACATACCGAGTTGTTCCAAGATACTGATGAATCGTTATTTAAAATCAAATTTTTAAATAGGTTAAATGGTCACTTTGGTCTTAAATGTATGCCTTAATGTTCATTTTGGTCCATTATATTTTAAAATGTTCAAATTGATCCTAAATGTTTGTAAAATGTTTCATTTCGGTCCTAAACTATTGAATATGGCTTGTTTCAAGTTCAATTGTGACAAGTTTAGATTTCGTATTGTTCTTGAAAAATATTTTCTCCATCCAGTTGGGGCCGTCAGAAAACGAGGTCAAATTAGTCCTGAAAGTAGGCCGCTCGTTTCGTGGTCAAATAAGCAATGTTGATCATATCTCTCTCGTTTGAAATTCGAATGCGAAAAATTTAGAGCTACGGGTTCCTCTTAACAAGTCTTTTGAATTTGAAATGAAAGACGAGAGAAATATGAACAAATTCAATAGTTTGGGATCAAAATAAAACATTTTACTAATATTTAAGACCCATTTGAACATTTTAAAACATAATGGACCAAAATGAACATTAGGGTATACATTTAGGACCAAAATGACCCTTTGACCTTTTTAAATATTTTGGTTAAATTTATATAGTTAATTTTTTAAATAAGTGAGATAGAGATTATTTTTAATTAACAAAAATATAATATTAATTAATATTTAAATAAAAAATAAATTATTATTATTTATTTTATTAAATATTAAAAATAAAAAGTGAATTATAATAATTTAGAAAAAATAATTTAAAGAGAATCAGTGAAAAATAATTCGATGGAAAGATATTGTTGGAAAAGTAAAAAATAAAGAGTGATATCAAATGATTAATTATTTAAATATATATTGAAGTATAGGTAATTATAGATATATTAAGAGAGATATAATAATAATCGAATATTTTTAAGATATAAAATTTTNGCGACACGTCAAACTCTCAAAATTACGCGACACGACACGGTATATATTTATATATATAAATAATTAAATATTCATAATTTTTAATGAAAAAATTAAAAATTACAATTTTTATTCATAATATATGTCATATCTATTATTATTTTCTCTTGTCTATCATGTTAAAGTTACAAAAAATTGATTTATATTCTAAAATTTATGGATATGTGTCGTGTCGGTGTCATACGAGTGTCGGACACTGACACGTGTCTGACACGGCGACACGCCTTTAAAATGAAGTGTCCATGCTTCCTAGCTCTAATGTTGATTTAGATTATATCGGTCATCTACGATAAGGAAATCTATGATTGGAGGGACAAAGATGCGTATTTCACTTCCATACCCGTGACCGAGGATGAGGAGAATCTTGACGCTACGGATAACGAGTTTTCTCGGAAACTGCCGTCTTATACAGCTCCGAAGGCTTTAATGAAGGAGATGCCCAGAATGGAAGATGGGAAGCCAGATAGGATTTTTGATTATTGTAGGCAGAGGAGGTTGAATCGAATTATATCGCCGGAACGACACGACCCTTTTGCGGATTGGGAGAAGACTCCTGATCCATCGGTGAGGACATATGCTGATGTGATGAGGGAGGAGGCCTTGAAGAGGGAAAAAGAGGAGACGTTGAGGGCTATTGCTAAGAAGAAGAAGGAAGAAGAGGAAGCAGCCAAGCCTGCTCCGGAGAAAGCTAAAGAGAAGAGAAGAAATAGATGGGACCAATCTCAAGATGAAGGAGGGACGAAGAAGGCAAAGACATCGGATTGGGATATGCCAGATACCACGCCTGGGAGAATGACGGATGCAACCCCAGGAAGGAGGAATAGGTGGGATGAAACTCCTACCCCTGGAAGATTGGTTGATTCTGATGCAACTCCAGCTGTTGTTGGTACACCTGGTGCAACTTGGATGCTACCCCAAAGCTTTCTGGCATGTCTACACCAACTCCTAAGAGGCAGAGGTCAAGGTGGGATGAGACGCCGGCTAGAGCTACACCGATGCTGGGTGCTTATACTCCTGTTGGAGGAGCTGAGTTAGCTACCCCAACTCCTGGTGCTATTACACCAGAGCAATATAATTTGCTGAGGTGGGAGAGGGATATTGAAGAGAGGAATCGCCCGTTAACAGATGAACAACTTGATGCCATGTTTCCGCAAGAGGGATATAAGATACTGGACCCGCCAGCTTCATATGTGCCTATTAGAACACCTGCAAGAAAGCTTCTTGCTACTCCAACACCGTTGGGAACTCCTTTTTATCAAATCCCTGAGGAGAACCGTGGTCAACAGTTTGATGTTCCAAAGGAAGTTGGGTTGCCATTCATGAAGCCTCAAGATTACCAATACTTCGGGGCATTGTTGAATGAGGAAAATGAGGAGGAATTGTCACCAGAAGAACAAAAGGAGAGGAAGATTATGAAACTTCTGCTTAAAGTTAAGAATGGTACCCCACCTCAGAGGAAGACAGCATTAAGACAGCTCACAGATAAGGCTCGTGAATTTGGTGCCGGCCCGTTGTTTAATAGAATTTTGCCCTTGCTCATGCAACCTACACTAGAGGACCAAGAGAGGCATCTTTTGGTTAAGGTCATTGACAGAGTTCTTTATAAATTGGATGAACTCGTTCGTCCTTATGTCCATAAGATTCTTGTTGTTATTGAACCTCTGTTGATTGATGAAGACTACTATGCACGTGTGGAGGGGAGGGAGATTATATCCAATCTCAGTAAAGCAGCTGGATTGGCCACAATGATTGCAGCAATGAGGCCTGATATTGACAACATTGATGAATATGTTAGGAACACTACTGCTAGAGCTTTCAGTGTTGTTGCCTCTGCCCTTGGTATTCCTGCACTACTGCCATTCTTGAAGGCTGTGTGTCAAAGTAAGAAATCTTGGCAAGCTCGGCACACAGGAATTAAGATTGTTCAACAGATTGCCATTTTGATTGGTTGTGCTGTATTGCCACATCTGAGATCTCTAGTGGAAATTATTGAGCACGGTTTGAATGATGAGAATCAGAAGGTGAGAACGATTACTGCGTTGTCTCTTGCTGCCCTTGCTGAGGCTGCTTCTCCTTATGGTATTGAGAGTTTTGACTCTGTTTTGAAGCCCCTTTGGAAGGGTATAAGACAACACCGTGGGAAGGTGTTGGCTGCATTTCTTAAGGCTATTGGATTTATCATTCCATTGATGGAAGCTCTGTATGCCAGTTACTATACCAAGGAAGTTATGCTTATTCTGATTCGTGAATTCCAGTCTCCTGATGAAGAAATGAAGAAAATTGTTCTGAAAGTGGTAAAACAATGTGTAAGTACTGAGGGTGTGGAAGCTGATTATATTAGGAATGATATTCTTCCAGAGTTTTTCAGGAACTTCTGGGTTAGGAGGATGGCTTTGGATCGAAGAAACTACAGGCAACTTGTGGATACAACTGTAGAGATAGCAAATGAAGTTGGTGTTGCTGATATTGTTGGTAGAATTGTTGAGGACCTTAAAGATGAGAGTGAACCTTACAGGAGAATGGTTATGGAAACTATTGAGAAGGTTGTTACCAACTTGGGTGCTGCTGACATAGATGCTCGGTTGGAGGAGCTTCTGATTGATGGTATTCTTTATGCCTTCCAAGAGCAAACAAGTGATGATGCTAATGTGATGCTTAATGGTTTCGGTGCTGTTGTGAATGCCCTTGGGCAGAGAGTGAAACCTTATCTTCCCCAGATTTGTGGCACCATCAAGTGGCGGTTAAATAACAAGAGTGCAAAGGTGAGACAGCAAGCGGCAGATCTTATTTCAAGAATTGCTGTTGTCATGAAGCAGTGCCAAGAAGAGCAATTGATGGGTCATCTTGGTGTCGTCTTGTATGAGTATTTGGGAGAAGAGTATCCTGAAGTCTTAGGTTCCATTCTTGGAGCTCTCAAATCAATTGTCAACGTTATTGGTATGACAAAGATGACTCCTCCTATCAAGGACTTGCTACCACGATTAACACCAATCTTGAAGAATAGGCATGAGAAGGTCCAGGAGAACTGTATTGATCTGGTTGGTCGAATTGCTGATCGTGGTGCAGAGTTTGTGCCTGCAAGAGAGTGGATGAGAATTTGTTTTGAGCTTCTTGAGATGCTCAAAGCACACAAGAAGGGAATTCGTCGAGCTACAGTGAACACCTTTGGATATATTGCTAAAGCCATTGGACCACAAGATGTCTTGGCCACTCTGCTGAATAATCTCAAGGTGCAGGAGAGGCAAAATCGTGTGTGCACAACCGTGGCTATTGCAATAGTTGCTGAAACATGTTCTCCATTCACAGTTCTGCCGGCTTTGATGAATGAGTACCGTGTGCCGGAGCTCAATGTGCAAAATGGTGTCCTAAAATCTCTATCTTTCCTGTTTGAGTACATTGGTGAGATGGGCAAAGACTACATTTATGCTGTGACTCCATTGTTGGAGGATGCTCTCATGGACAGGGATTTGGCGCATAGGCAGACTGCTGCTTCTGCTGTGAAGCACATGGCATTGGGTGTGGCTGGTTTGGGTTGCGAAGACGCATTAATCCATTTTCTGAACTATGTGTGGCCGAACATATTTGAAACATCACCTCATGTCATAAATGCTGTGATGGAAGCCATTGAAGGAATGAGGGTAGCTTTGGGTGCTGGAATTATTCTAAACTACTGTCTTCAAGGGCTGTTTCATCCCGCTCGAAAGGTCAGAGAAGTTTATTGGAAGATCTACAATTCGCTCTACATTGGAGCTCAGGATGCTCTTGTGGCTGCATACCCTATCTTGGAGGATGGTCAGAATAATACATACATTAGACCAGAGTTAATGATGTTTATTTAAATTTGTAGGTTAGGCTGCTGCTTTGGAAACTATTAACATGCACTTTGTACTTGTTTTTGTAACGTTCATATAAATGCGATGGAAGTATGATCATCAGGACCTTTTGACTTCGTTTTAGTATACATTTCTTTCTACCGTAATGCATTTCTAAGATTTCTTTATAATATGGACTTCTCTTTTGCTATGTTATTTGACTAGATTTTGTTATTGGTCTATTTATACGTTTGTTCATGCCATTCCACAAAAACAAGGTATGATTTGCTTCTTTTTATTTTATGTTTCTCCCTTTTACTATAGAAAATGGTTTTACTTTGTCCTATTATTATGTGGGAGTGGTTTGAACTTTCAAATTGCTGTTGAAATTCCCAAATGCAGGTGTCCTGTTTAAGTAGCAAAACGCTTTTAGCTATTAATTTGTAGGATCAGGGTACTTGTTCTGGTATTAGATGTTTAGACCATAAAAAACTTTTGACATTGACAGATATTATATAACGTAGAGACTGATTTGAAAACACATTATGTTGTACAAATTTAAACTAAATAGTATGTTGTAACTAACACCAAGGTAAATAGGTGTACTTGATATCAAGGTTGCTCTGCAATGGGAATCTTTGGTGGTGACTGGTAATGAAAGTTTTCAAGCTTACTAGCTAGTCTTGTGGCTATTGGCTAAGGACTGTAAAAACAATTTAACTTGCTATTGGCGTTATTCTTGCCCTTTCTGCGCAGGATCTCTTTCAGTGAAGTATGGATATGAAAATATCTTAAACATTCCTGAGGTATTCACAGACTACATTTTAGACATTTTTGTAAACGACCTGAGGTTATTTATGATTATGGCGCTATTTTGATCCCTGGAGATCTATATGAAAATATTTACTTGTAATTTCTGTTAGTTTTCTTGTGGTTTGACTATGTGATCGAAGTGGACATTGATGATAATCATTGGTATATATAATGGTGTCATTTGCAGGTCCAGCAGCTTAGACAACCCACTTCCGAGACTTAATATATAGCAAACATGCCCTTGACCAAGATAAGTGCATTCCGTCATGTGGCGTGCATTCCGTCAGGTTAGAAAGTCCAAGGTTGTTCAACATTTAGATGTGAAGGTCATCGATTGCTTGGATTGGTGTGAGGTTGGTTATGCTTGATTTTTATGAATTTTCTGCTTTATGTATTGTATTTAGTGCTTGTTCACTGAACTTAGATACCTTAACTTCAACGTAAGTATGCATGATTTTGTTTCCATAACTAAATTTCTAGCATTTTTTCTACAATGATGTTGTTATGATGCATGATGTTGTATCTCTTTTTAAATTACATACTTGCAAAGTATGAATATTAATATTATTCTGTGATTTTGTATGTTTTAGGTGTATGTATTGATGCATACTGCTCAAGTGCCCCTTGATGCTCATAAACTTGCTAATATAAAGGAATTGAAACAAAAGCATATTGAGCAAGACAGAAGGGAGCTATATGGCAGTGATCTTGGGGTAGAAGCTAATGTTGAGATTGGAAACACTTCAGATTTTGAAAATACATTACAGGTAAGTGGTTGTGTTGTGGGAGGTGCTATCTGGGATGTTTTTAGGAGACAGGATGTTCCTAAACTGCAGGAATACCTTAAAAAGCACTTCAGAGAATTCAGGCATGTCTATGGCTGTCGATTACAGCAGGTAAAACATTAAAATTGAAATTATTATTATTTTTCTAGTTATTTATCAAAATGCTGTTTGTTTACTTAATTCATATCACTAATTACAGTTGTGCATGGTTCCTTAGGAATTATTGCATATTTATTATTTAATTTGAAGATTCCTTATACACTAAACTGCCTTCTGTTAGTGTGAAATATTTTGTAATTAGGCATGAAAAAAAATCTCATGTTGAAACAGGGTTTTTGAATAAGGTAGAAATACAGTTCTAAGCACTGAGTACAAATTTACAGTTCTCAAATTTTTTATGAATGTCAAAGGATGTTGAAATGTTTGGTCTGGAACAAGTCTATTTGTTGTTTGTTAAATTCGTATTCTCTCTTAAAAAGGCTGATTTATCTTACCTTAAAAAATATAAAAGGTTGGTTTATGCTGAACTGATTTGAGTGTTGGTACATACTATACTAGTAACAATGCTTACCATTTTTGGATGGTCAGATAAATAAATGAATTTTATGATAATTAAAATAGCATTCTATAGTTATATCACAATGATAACTGGAAATATCTCTAGTTATATACATCTTTTTAAAAGCCATTTGCTTTCTTAATATAGGTTATTCATCCTATCCATGATGTGACCTTTTATTTGACCATGAAGCATAAGAAGAAGCTAAAGGAGGAATATGGTTAGTTATTCTATTTGGTTTATTTGTTAGATGTGCACTGTATTTTATCTTGTATTGATGAGACCTTTTTTTTCCTTTTAACTCATTTTTCAGGAATTGAACCATGGACATTCATTCGGAAACTAGGAGATGCAGTTTAAATTCCGGCTGGTTGTCCTTACCAAGTTAGAAATCTGATGGTATAATAAATACACTAGACTTTTTCCTTGTATTTAGTTTTTAGTTTTTCTGTAATGATTGTTTTAAGAATGATCTCTTTGGTATGCATCAGTAACAATAAGTGTTTCATAAAGACAATGTTTGACTTAATATCTGTAAATCTTGATGTTTCTTGGTTGTGCAGTCATGTATCAAGGTTGCCCTCAATTTTGTCTCACCTGAAAGTATTGGAGAGTGTTTCCGTTTGACGAAGGAATTCCGCACACTGCCCATAAATCACGAAGCTGCAGAGGACAAATTAGAGGTATACAAACACTTAATTGGGTGTGTGTGTGTATGGGAAATATTCTTTTCACTCCCTGTCTTCATATTATACTGCTTCACAATTGCCTCTCACCTCAAGGCATTGAGGTGGGCAGGTTTGGCACCTTTAAGGTGCCTAGTTTATGGTATTTTGTACAATCTTCTGGTCAACTTTATTAATATGGTTTCTTCCTAATTTACTTTAACCTAAATTGGTGCCTAGCCGAATTAAGTTTGCTCGAATCTTGATTACAAGCCTAGCAATATTTATGGGACAATGATAATGTGAATACTGTCTCACTAAACCTCTATGAGAATGTAGTTTTCTAGTTTCTGATGGCTTTTGTAATGGAAACAGGTGAAAAAAATGACTATTTATGCAATGATAATGTGAATACTGTCTCACTAAACCTCTATGAGAATGTTGTTTTCTAGTTTCTGATGGCTTTTGTAATGAAAACAGGTGAAAAAAATGACTATTTATGCACTGATAATGTGAATATTGTCTCACTAAACCTCTATGAGAATGTAGTTTTCTAGTTTTTGATGTCTTTTGTAATGGAAACAGATGAAAAAACTGACTATTTATGCAACGAGAAAGATTGTAAAAATATTAGAGGAAGCAAGGTTAGTTATGCAATTTGAGTTCTTCTGGATTCTCGTGATTTTATGTTTTATTTATATGCCTTATCACTAAACATTTAATTTAAATTTTTCTTATATGTCAATGTTTGTGTCAAACTTCTCGTGGCTGTCTCTATGAACTTGCTATATCCTTCTAGACCTTTATTGCATTTATTGATGGAATACAGTTGATAGAGAGAAGACAATGAGGAAAGGTTGAAAACACAAGGTCATTATACAATTATGGGGTTTACTGTGTTGTGTGTATATGGTGCGTTTGATATGTTCCAATTCTTTATTGATATGCCTTCCTTTCAAAAGAAAAAAAATATTTATTGATATGCCTTTGATATGAAAAGATAATGACCTTTTTGTTAACACTACTTACAATGAGTCTCTTATCTTGGAGATTGGCACTTTCTATTATTATTCTATAGGCACAAATAGTAATAATGGGTCGATGCCTACTAAGAAGGGAAAAGATCCCCCTTTTAACTCAACATTAACTTCTCAAAAGAGGAAAGAAAACACCACACAAAGACCTTCTCCTCCTTCCTCACCTGGTCAGGTACCTAGCTAGTCTTTTAATAATCTCCATCTCATTATTAATACTATTTTATTATTATTGAGTTTTAAGTTAACAAATGTTTCTTCATCTTGTTCTTCTTAGGAATCTAACAAGAGAGCTCCATTGGATACATCTAGTGGTGGAGATCCACTGAGTGTCAAAGTTCTTCCTATCACACCCCTTGCTTGATGAATTTGCATCCTGATTGGTGGCGGGATCGCGTTGCTCATCTCTTTGGAACTTTGAGTAGTCTTCTAGTTTTGATGATTGACACTTCCCCAAGAACTATGAATGATTCTACAAAAAGAAGAATGCTACTGATGATTGATGAATTGGAGTTGCACAACTTTGACAAAACATTTATTTCTGATATGAAGGATTTGGTTTCGAAGGCGTGGAAGTCACACTTGGGACTTAGACAATCTTCACGAGGAGGCTAAAGACTTACACCTGGCCTTAGACAAACTTCTTGAGGAGGCTAAAAGGTTACGAACCAGATTGCATGATATTGACGACTTGTTGGAGCAAGGAAAAGCCCCTATTGTTTCTATCTGATTTGGCCTAGAAATGTTGATACTTTTGATGTGAACAAGTACTACAACATGTAAAATAACTTTTCTCTATGCACAAATGAGGTGTTTTGTTCTCATAAACAATATTCTAGCAATATTGTTCCCTCTCTTCCCCTGAGTGAGATGTGAAGAGTGAAGAGTGTTATCCTCTCTTCTCTCGGGAGAGTCTATTTAGAGAAAGATTGTTGGAGGCATGATCCTGAAAAGCTGGGAAATCCAAAGGGTCTTCAGATTGTCGACCTTACCACAAACACGTACTTGTTTAACTTCAGTCACCCTTCATATTGAGGGCATCTCTGTGGACAATAGAGTTATTAGGGGTTTCATGCGTGCTAGGGTGAACAAACCACTGGTAACTGGCTTTTGGATACCAAGGAAGGAGTTTCCAGATGCTTGGGCAAGTATATACTACGAAAAGCTACGAAGTAGTACTACTGCCATAACTGTCTTTGTTTGGGTTTTTGTACATCTGTTCATAATTGCCTTTTCCATTGTAAATTACAATTATGAAATATCCACGGTTCTATATTTGAAATTCTCAAGTAAATAAATTTATTATCATTGTTTATGTAATTTTTACAAAATTTGTTATGGTTAAAATTACAAAATAGCTCCAAAGGGTACCGAAGTGTTAACGGAGAATACCACAGGGTACCAAAGTGTCACTTTTTAAACCACAGGGTACCAAAGTGAAATATGACCAAACCACAGAGTCCCAAAGTGTAATTTACCTTAAAAATAACTAAAATCTCAATTCCAATCTTAAGTAAAATTCAAATTCACTTTGATCTCACTTAAATCTCCATTTTATATTCGATTTTACATCTCATCAATCTTGTAATGATACTTTATTTCTCTCAAAGAAAAAAAGTTGAATATCAGTCTAATAAGATAAGAGAATTATGACATTCTTATAATGTTATAATTTGCCTTAAAATATTTTTTCTTTGAGAGAAATAAAGTACAATCGATCTACAAAATTGTTTCTAATTAGAAAACAGGGCATACTACTATACTTGCCTCTGATATGTCCAAGAATGTCATCACCTCTCTTTCCCTTTTCTCGGAATATTATAGGTTTTGAGGAAATCTATGTTCTCCTCCTGATAGATAGTGAGTTTGAAATCTAGTCATTCACAAATTCTTCTCTTTACATTTTACATTTCTTAATCTATCATTTAATGTCAATTTTATATATCGTTCATATGATTTTGTTCAAAGAGAGTAGCTAATTCAGAATCTTGTTTTTTTGTTCGAACGTACGAATTAACTTATGCCAATATATATATAATTTTTTAACTTTCTAGTTATTAGTGTCAAAACCATTTCAATTAACATATACATGAAATAAAAAAAAATATTAATTTCCATGGTTTTAAATTCAAAACATTCAAATAACTCGAAATTACTTTATTTTTCGAATTCCCAATCTTGTTATTTCGACTTTTCATTCACTACTCCGAGTTCCTCTCTCTCTCTATCTCCATTACTTTCTCCTCATAGGAAACTCTTGTTGAATCTTGGGCCAAAAAAAAAAGTCCTTTACCAGCGGTGTCAAAGATCAAAAAGATTGAGCAAAATATGTCCATTTTAAAAAGGTAAGATGAAATATGTCTAATTTAAATAACTTTTTATTTTTATATTTTATTTAAAGCAAAAACATCAATTTTGAATATTTTATTAATTGTATATGCAGAAAAAGTCACGTTAACATGAAATTCTTCTAAATTATTTTACTTGTTTCACTCACTCCTTAGCTTTATGTGTGTATAAA
This sequence comes from Chamaecrista fasciculata, assembly GCA_003254925.1. Lineage (NCBI taxonomy): Eukaryota > Viridiplantae > Streptophyta > Magnoliopsida > Fabales > Fabaceae > Chamaecrista > Chamaecrista fasciculata. The sequence continues at coordinate 33,114 of QANZ01052941.1, read as the reverse complement.
AATGGTCCTAGAAACCTTAATATTTTGTGTGTAAAATGGTTCTTGAAGAAGTTAAATAGAGGTGCCAAATGATGTAACTACACACACGAAGTGAGAGTGGCAAGCTAGGAGGTAACAAATTCAAAATAAGAATTTATTATCCCAAATCCCCAAACACAAGCACACATTTGATTGATAGGATAAAGAGCAATTTGTTTTGACTTTACTGCCCAATCAATATACATATTGATGTGACTTTTTTGCATATACAATTAATAAAATATTCAAAATTGATGTTTTTTGTTTTTAATTATAATATATAAAAAAAGTTATTTAAATTCGCCATATTTCATCTTACCTTTTTAAGATGGTCATATTTTGTGCACTCTTTTTGGTCTTTGACACTGCAGGTAAAAGACTCACCAAATTATGTAACTACACACACGGGCTGAGAGTGGCAAGCTAGGAGGTAACATATTCGAAATAAGAATTTATTATTCCAAGTCCCCCATTGCAAGCACACATTTAATTGGTAGGATAAGGGGCAATTTGTTTTGACTTCATTGCCCAATCAATATACATATTGACGTGACTTTTCCTGTATATACCATTAATAAAATATTCAAAATTGATGTTTTTGTTTTTAAATATAATATAAAAATAAAAAGTTATTTAAATTGGTCGTATTTCATTTTACCATTTTAAGATGGACATATTTTGTCCACTCATTTTGGTCTTTCACCTTGTAGGTAAAAAATGTCCTTTACATGTGGTGTCAAAGACCAAAAAGAGTGGACAAAATATGTCCATTTTAAAAAGGTAAGATGAAATATGTTCAATTTAAATAACTTTTTATTTTTATATTTCATTTAAAAACAAAAACATCAATTTTGAATATTTTATTAATTGTATATGTAGAAAAAGTCACATCAATATGTGTATTGATTAGGTAGTCAAATCAAAACAAATTGACCCTTATCCAATCAAATGTGTGCTTTTGTTTTTCTACATATATAATTAATAAAATGTTCAAAATTGATGTTTTTGTTTTTAAATATAATAAAAAATAGTTATTTAAATTGGACATATTTCATCTTACCTTTTAAAGATGGACATATTTTGTCCACTCTTTTTAGTCTTTGACAGTGCAGGTAAAAGACTCCATGTTGAATCAACCCTCATTCATACCTACGAGTTTTTTCAATAAGTATAGGCCAATTTTTATTTTTGTTAAGAACACCATTGTCGCTTGGAAGAGGCAAAAGTGAGACGCATCAAGTTAAAATTTGTAATAGATTAAATTTGCTTAGGTAAGATGATTGATGTTAATGAGATAGTTAAACAAACTAAAACTACATACAATTCTTTTATGAATATCCATCAAATATGTTTCCAAGTATCATATTGAATTACTATTTATATAATCAAAAAAAGAATAAGTATAAAATAGTATGTTCTTTAGTCTCGGGAAATTTAAAATTATATATTATTTAATCTATGAAAAAGACTAATAAGTATAATGCTTTAATTTTTCAGGGACTAAACTGTGTATTACAATTTTTAGAGATTGAGATGTCAAATCAATAATCTTTTAAGAACCGAACTTTTAGTTTACTCAAAGTTCAATCAAAGGTATAGAAACAAGAACCAAACTAGAGGACAAAAATAGGTGAAATGTAAGCTTATTAACTACTATTACCAAAATCAATCACCTTGTACATGTAAATTAACAAAACAAAAATAGCAAAACTTGATCATCTTTCCTCTGACAAATGGCAAGTCAAGATTCAAGAATACGCATAATGAACCAGAATCTCACTAGTCTCTGGAGTTTTTTTTTTCCCTATCACGAAGGTGAAAAGACATGCTTAACTATATAGCTGGCATATACTCATCAGGATGCCATTTTATGCTGGATTTGCCTGTGAACATGAATAAGAAACTCTACATAGGAGAGGCCACCTGCACTCTTGTCCTCTACCATATACGAGAAGAATGACAAACCTGATGAAGTTTTAAGAATTTCGACTGAATGAAGGTATTGGTTCAATATAAATATAACAAATAATGAAACAATAAATATTAAAAAAAAATCAAAACACTATCAAACAAGTTTATTAGTAATTTTTGTATTGTTTTACTTGAAAGTAAGTTAACTAAATATAAAATTTCAAATATGATCATGAAATTATGAAAAGGAAGAACTAAATGAATCCTTAATTTGGTTTAACCCATAGACGAGCTAATTTTCACCAATTTTACCTACTTTTTTTACCAGTTCTATCAGATCTTGACCAGTTTTTCGGATGGTCAACTTTGAAGCTCTCTTAGACTAGATTCCTAATCAGTTTGCCGGATTTTCAGTCCAAGTCGCTGGTCTTATCTAGTTTTCAAAACTACAGTTTCTTCACTCATCCCCTCCCCTAACTTTAAATAAAGACTTTCTGTCCTAAACTTGTGCAGCGTTACACCTCAACAAGTTCAACATGTGGGTGAATCCATAGCTGAGCTTAATTCAGACAAAAATGACAGAACCTCAACAGCCTGACAGATTAACAACTGGGGTTCTGTAAAATAAATCAAAACACAAACCAATTTTTTTTTTTTGGGATGTGCAAGGGAAGTAAATACCAAACTTAGTACATGATGAGGCAACTATGGACAGACAATAGATTCCCAGAAATCAAACCACTTCCAAATTCACTATAAACCATCACTCTCAGTCTAAAAACACTAGGAGGTATATATCCACATTGTAAAGCTCCAAGAAAGGGCCTCACTTTATCCACTTATTCATCTACCAGGAAAAAAATCCCTTTTCTAGAGAACATAGAGCAACGACATAAGCAAATAAAATTGGAACAAAAGGTGCATTTGTGAATCTGCAATTAAAAAAGGTTGTTGAGGCATTGACAAAAAGGGTTGAGGTTTAATCTCCATGACTAACTTGTTCTTATTAATACTTAAAAATTCTGTCTCACATTCAATAAAATTTCGAATAAACTGACCTGATGGATCTCCTTTCTTGCATAACTTTAACCTGCCATAAGGTGAGAAGCTGAGTTAAAATGTACTCTTCATTACATCATCAGATTATATAGAACATTATTCAATCATGGTCTAAGATATGCTATAATGAACTTACCTGAGGTATGAACATCTTTGTCGCCGTATCTCATTTACAACTTCATTTAACTTCTTTGACAGTGGATTATCAAATTGTTGCAACACAAACTGATGAAAAAGGAAAAGAAAAATCGTTAGACTTCAAACAGTGTGTGAAAATGCACTTAAAAAATGTTGCATCCAAGATTAAGATTGCTTTGACAATCCAAAAACTTTAGTATGATCTCAAATAATCCGCGAAGCTGATGTACTAATGAGCCCTTGAGGAAAAAAGGTTAAAGGGAGAAAGGGAGTTTGAAAACATAGCCATCAGGATAATGAGGACTTTAACTCACATCACTGGTGAGGAGAGGATTATCTCCTGTAAGTATCTAGTCAATACCACAAGAAAGGGATTCCCACATGTCCAGTTATTGAAAAGATGAACCTTTTGAATGAAGTGAGAACATTTTAAATGAAAAAGTAGCAATAGCATCTAGTGTCCCCTAATCAAGCAATGCAATTGGCTGATAATTAAGAACTAAGATATCAGATGGCAACATATTGAGTACAATGACAATGCAGAGACAAAGCTCTCATAACTAGGCTACTCCTAGTCCTAGTGACTTGTCTCAAGAATAATGTTTCAAATTAAGATTCATGAAAACTCAATAATATGGTAATCATTCTCCTAAATTTTCCCAACTTTTAAGCCATAGACTCCAGTATTAGGCTTATTAACAGCTCCTATTAACCAATTGTAGAATTTGACAGATCATGAGTCAATAGAAACCCAAAAAACAGAAGAGAATGATAAACTTGAAAGTACCAGAGTAGGAATTTCATCAACTGTGGCAAAACCAAACAGTCTCTGCAGAATATCTGAACTCACAGAGTCTCCAACATATATCAAACAATCATGACCATTTTCAAGAAGATATATTCCGTCGTTACTGATATGTTCACTAGAAAGAGGAAGAAAGGAAGGAATAACAGATTCTTGATCTTCCTGCAATTCATAAAAAAGTTATTAGTGCTTCTACAAGTGATCTTAATATATACAAGATCAGGTCACAGTGAAATGATGTTGACACACAATTCAAACTTATCATAAGACAAACAAAATGAGCTATTGAATTAGCAACGTTCATTACATTTCGAAATTCATATAAAAAAAATGTTTCATGTAATAAAATTTCACTATCATTTTCCTAAATTTGGTTATCAAGTTTTAATCAAGCACATAGTGATCTGTATTTCAAATAAAATTTATCATATAACAATATCACAGCTCATAAATATACATTTTCAATCGAGTTAAATAAGTATACCTTAGAGTCCAGATCTTGGATAGCCACCATCCGGGGGTACACCAGTGGTATTGCCAAGGGTGTAGAGAGAGAAGATACATAATTTATCCAGAATGACCGCTCATCAATTTTTCCATCAGTTCGCAATCCGGTACTCTTACTTAATGCTGAAAAACAACAATATCATCCATTTGAACTTTCTTCAAAAAGACCAAACTATCAATATTTTGGTTTTTACTGATAAGATTGACTACAATTTTTTTCCTAAAAAAAAAAGGTGATTTAGCTTTGACTATAAACCATAGCTCACCAGATAAACAAGTATAACCAACCTCAAAGAAGGTCTAGAATATGGAAAATAAATTAAATAAAACAAAGTGAAATGACCTTTTCAAAACGAAACAGAGGAATCTTTCCACGGTATATAAAACAAAATGCAGGAGAATATAACATTTTCGGCATCCCAGGAAAAGTTATAAGATATAATATCACTAGTTGCAGAGAATTGTTAACAAAACTTAACAAAGAGTACACTTCCAGGGAATTTTCCAAAGCTCATACATACCGAGTGTATAGAGGGGCAGCAGCTTTAGTGCCTCTGGAAGAATAAGTTGTCCAGATGATGACACAGTGGCACAAAATTTGCGGTATGAAAATAGTGCATTGATGCAAAGGTTTGTCACTTGTTCCCGGACTGCTACGAGTGGCTTTGAAGGAATTTCACTTGCAGCTTCAAAAGAAAAATAAGATAGTGTTAAAATTCTCTGGTCTCAATTCCACTAGTATCCACATGTTCTAAACAAACTGGAATGATACCACCATGGAACCATATAAAGCAAAAAATTCAGATATACTGCTGTCCCAGTCAATATTTAATATGAGCTGCAGGACAGATCAATTGAAGAAATATGTAATGACAGCGTACGATGAGAAGTGACATACCTTGTTTCAGGAAACAACAAAATTGTGTGTCTAAGTCAGCTGCACGGAAAAGATTGCTAAGCATGCTAGTGACAGGCAGAGACAATGTTATGACACGTATCCTTCTTTGGCCATATACAGTTGTGTAAAGAAGAGCACACTGAGCAACAGAAAAGAATAAAATAATTAAAAATTCTTTTACCTATAACAACTTAATAGCTCATGATAGTAATGTAATGCGATCTCAACTTCATAGACTCCTTAAAATTAAGAAGAAAGTTGTTTGATACCTGAAAAGCACATTCCGATCCATCCTGCAGCTTATCATCATGTTTCAGGGTTACCATAAAAGTCTTGTCACAGTCAATCTGCACAAAAGAAAATTCAAGCCATGTTTGAGCACACTACAGCAATGCATGAGATGTGTTTAAAAAACGAAGCAATACAAAAACATCAGCAACTAGACCCCAAACTACTGACGGCTAAACTGAGAAGAAATTGATATATTCAACATAATAAAGATGGTAGCAGGGAATGTTATAACCTAGACTGCCAATAAATCTCAATAATCTCTTCATGCATACACAACAACTATGTGCTCAAATTTGAGTATAACTATATGCAGTATGTACAAAGAAACACAAACCCCAGCTAGGTCAACATCAGTTGGAATGCGTTTACAGAAATTGCCATAGTAATCCTGTACTTGTATCCCCTGTAAGGAAAGAGAGTGAGAGAATTGTAAAATCAATATATGTTGCATGAACATGGTAGCAAAACTAGTGAAGAGCTTCACAGATTACCTGGCTGCATCTCACACGCATGACAGCCTCAAAACCTTGTGGCCTAGTAATATTCCATCTCAGATCATTGTAAAGTTTTGCAGGATCAGAAAGGGCTGAGAATGGGTAATAGTAATAGACCTGGAAAGAAGTCATAGTTAGTTATCTAATATTGATATTGTACAGCATATAGGTCCAATGAAAATATTACTACAAGTAGAATGCATTATGAGAAAGAAAAACTAAAATGGCCTCTAAACAGGGCTAATATTATCAATAAAAACAAAATAATTGCCTTCCCTCTCCCCAACAATCACGTACTGGTCACAACAACTTAGTTAATACTTCCTCTTTCTTCCAATACAATAACTGCCAGTCATTATGACATGCTTCTCAGTCAAGCACATGAAAAGTGAGGAAGCTTATCATGGGTATCAGATCACGAACATAAAGCAAATGAAGGAGATCAAGCACAGTCAATCACCTAAAGCTTTTTAAAACATGTTTTCACAAATGTAGTAAAACGGGTAAAAAAAATAATAATAATAACATTAATTTCATGTCTTCATCCATCATCACCACAAAGATCTGATCAACTAAAGAAAATTAGTGATTAGGTCTTTTCCATCTTTTTTAGCACAAGCCACGATACCAACAGCATCATATCTTAATACAAATCATGCACAAACAAAGGCAAAAAAGACACTTATATGTACCTGTCCGCCAGTAGTTCTTGGGATGACAGATATAGAAGCAATGTCCACATAACTCTGGGTCGTGAGAAATACATCAACACAGACCTATAGCATGATGAAAACAATTATCATTTGTTCATCTCTATCATCCATCAGTAAATAATGCTCATAACAACAACTAACCAGTAAATATTGACCAGATAAAAATAACAATTAAAAACTAAAAATTCTAAACCACTTCACCTGGTACTCAGCAAATTCAATTGCCAGTTCCTTGAATACTTTATCTGCAGGTTGAAGTAATTTATGGGCCTCCTAAAGTACAACAAGTATGAATTCATTAGAGAAAATTGTAAAATTATATGCAGAATGAAATATCTGTACTTATTTATATTGGTCAACAAAGTAAATTAACAAACCAACATGAGAAGAATCTAAACTCATATTCTTTTACTAAGTAGAAACATAAAACAGGAACATGTTGTAGGTTGTACGATTCCAAGACTATATTACTCAATCCATTAATAGATCAATAGGATCAAACTGAATCCTTCTTAATATACCGTTTATGGATACCCAATGGAACAAACAAAACTTCAGTGCTTGATTTCATAATAATAAAATCATCTAGCATCTTTTAAGTGCAAATATTAGTATTTTATTTCCATTAAACTACTAAAAAAGTCAAATGTGAAATACTATACATTATCTGTTATAACAATTGAACTATTGATATTCATCTAAATTTACGTAATAAACAGAAAGGATATATAGGATATCCATCCAAATATAAGGGTCAAGGGAAGGATAGATACTAATCCAAAAAATGGGTCATGGATTGATTAGATTATTTTAGAAGATTCTTAAAATGGATCAATTTTTATCTTCCCATTATAAATTCAATCCACAATCTGCCCATTTTTCAGACCTAGAAAATTGCAATCTCTCCATTCCTACCTTAAAACCTTGCACAACTGCAGAACCGCTCTCTCAGAACCATACTAATCAAGAAATAAATGACGAGGGTTAATAGATATGGAGAAACAAGATCTGCTTCCAAAACCCATGTTGACTAAAACCACAACTTAGTCACCATTAAGAACAACAAAAGAAACTGCTGAATCAACGTGATTTACACATGTAAGGTTATAATTACATGTTAATATCCAATCAATTAAGCTCAAGGCTACATCAAGAACAATGGTATAAAAATTTAGAAACATGGACATGAAGAATTAAACAACAACCAAAGAAATATTTGTACCTTTTCCCCGGCAGAGACATTAGTTCTACCTTCAGCCTCCCTAGCATTAAGGGCTCCAATGCCTACTGATGGCAAGACTGAAAACAACAGAATATAATAATGAGAAGCACAATACACTCACAGATGAATCAAACAAAACATAGAATTTCAGGAAAGACAAGGAACACAATAAATGAATAAACAAGCTAAACAGAAGGAAGGGGAAAATAAAGATGGCGAAAAGAAAGGAGATAATCTGGAAAAAGAACCAGTTTATCATGGAAAAAATGAAGAGAAAAAGAACAATGGAGCTTAGGGAATAAATGACGAAGTTCAACATACAAGTCCAGTAGGAAAGGCGAAAGGCATAGGCCATCGGCAAGTGTGTTGAGGTATAGAAAGTTCACCTTTGGCTTTCTATGAATCTTTTTCAACATTTGACATCAAAATAATACAAACTTCTGAGCAAAATCATATAACTCAAGTCTAGTGGACAAGTGTGTATTTAAGAAATTGTAACAGGTGTTTGCTCAAGCAAACTAGCATCAAATGAGTTTTGAAGGTTTTTCCTTCATGCCAAGCTAAGGGGAAAGTATTTACAAATCATTAAACATATTGATATCAGCAATTAAATAATATAAATAAGTAAAAAAAAAATGTAAGAGGAACCAAGCTCACCTGACTGGAAAACCATCAACTTTCCTCCAGTTCCCTTCATTGCCAAAAAAGCTGCCTAAATGAAGACAAAAAAGCTGCCTAAATTAATGCAAAAATCGTAACATGACTGTATTTCAGCAAGAGAAAACTGAAACAATTACTTATAACAAAATGACGTACCTTGATTGCTGCCCCAAATGCTGAATCAGAGGTCACATTATTTTGAAACATGGTAGGAATGCTTTCCAGAAGTAATTCTAAGTGTTGACGGCACTAACAGAAAATAAACTAATTTAGTCATTAAGAAAAATGACTAAACTTTTAACAAGAAAGATGAAACACTAAATTTATCTAAGAAAATTCTACAAGAAAAATGTGTAACCCACCTCAGATAGTGGAACAATGACGTCAGTTTGCAAAGGAGTATACACATCTTGTACATCAGGGACAATGAGCATCAATGGCTACAAACAAGAAAAATTTAACAATCAGCTTGACACCTGATTAATTGAAATCACATAAACTTGAACCAATAGTCATTTTAGATAAGCTTACAGTTCACTAAAATTTAAGAGTCAAAATTAAAAACATTAAATGCGAACAAATATCAACGGAAAATAAACGTATTCTCAACCCCAACATTAGAATAAAATAGCGATGGCAACGAGTAGGATATCCGATCATTATATCACTATCTATATCCATATTTGTTCATCCTATCTAATATTTGTATCCTATTCGTATCTAATAATTTAGTATCCATATTCGTACCCTATCTGATATACGATATCCAACGAGTACCTGAAATATCTGAAATAATCGAAGATAATGGATATAAAATAGGATATCTCAATTAAAAAATCAAACATATCCAATATTCGATACTCAATACCCATTAATTACTATAAAATAATTAAAAGTATAGTAAAAACATATATATAGTATAATAAATTATTTATATTATAGTACATCGGATATTAGGTACTCTAACTATCCGTTCATTTCGGACGGATATCGAATAGTTGAAGCAATACACGTATCTACCCGATATCTGATTTTTTTTTTTTCACTAAATGTACCCTATCCGATATTCGGGATGTTTTTTACGAGTGGATTCGGGCAGGTATCTAGAATATTCCCCCAAAGATGCCATCCCTAGAATAAAATTGATTTGACTCAAGCAACACATATTTAATTCTTTTCATTAGAATCCTTTACACCAATTCACTGTAGGAAACAACAAACCCACTTACATTCACCGTACCTGAGAAAGTAAAATCAAATCAATGCGTAAAACAATATTGAACTTTGTTAGGTAATTTATGACCTCAAGAGACCTAATTCTATTAGGACAGCAAAAGAAATCTTCGAAAAATGAAAATGCAAATTAAAAGACAAGGGAACAAGAGATCCTCTTAGAGCAATAAACAATAAAATAAAATGTAAAATCAAAACAAACAAGAAAAGCTAAAATGATTAACTCAGCAAAGCGTTCAAATCCTTTAGGAGATCCACTAAGAAATCTCAAGAAACCATTAGAATAATACCACAAAGAGGACAGAAAAATAATCCTATTCCAGATAAGATGTAGGGGCAGAAAATTATTATTAAAAACCCTAGTATTGAACTCAACCCTAAAACATCAAGAACTTTCAATATGCAAATTTCTAGAGCATTTTACGCTCCTTATCTCTCCCAGAACCTGCATATAGGATGGCAAGAAAAGTCCGAAGATCGTGTGGACAAACTAAGCTTGTCAAATAGGCACTAATGCACCTTTCATGTTTGACTACCTTCCGATATGATAACAAAAGCTCTGTCTAAGTCAAGATTTTAAGAACTAATTGACAAGCTTGGAATAATCATAATATTCCAAATCTTGAGGGGTTGGTAAATCAAAAGCTGCACAATTTTCAGAATAAAGTTTAATTAACTTAGAATAGTACTCAGTTATGTTATCTTTAGTTTCCTTTCTTTATGCTGTTCTTTATTTTTAAATTCATAATTCTTATCCTTATCCAATACTAGAGATAAGTAGTATTTTTTTCATAAAGATAAGAGTTCTATTCTACAGGAATTCTAGTGGCGAACATGTTGCCAAGAATCCTATTTAAATAGCCCTAAATTATTTGAAGAAACATAAATCAGAATACATCGTTCTGATTTTTGACAATAAGAATAAACCTCTTGCAAAATTGTGGAGGCTACTTTTATGTCCATAATTCAGGCCCAAAAGGCTGTTGTGTGAGGGGTCATGTTACAGATTATAATAAAATTACTTATGGACTTGTCTTAAGAGGTTAAGGTTTTCAGTTGATGTGGCCTTTGACAACGCAGGAAAAGAAATGCAATAATCCTGAGGGGTCATGTAGATTATAGTAAAACTACTCACGGACTTCTCTTAAAGAGGTTAATATTTTCAGTTGATGTGGCCTTTGACAATGCAGAAAAAGAAATGCAACAATCCCAACTGATGCAAACAGTCAAGTACAATTTCATCTGATCATTTATTAACTGGACCTTCATTTTGACGTAGTTTATAAACATTCTCTTGAAAAAAAAATGCACTAAACTGGATGGAAACAACAATTCTGAACTTAAACTTCCTATAGGAAAATCAATATCAGTTAATTAATGTTAATAAATTTTTTACCTGCTGCAATGCACGTTTCAAGTTATAAAAATGGATTGTTGAGTCAAATGTTGCAACTCCCACCATTGTGCGAGAACCTTCCTGCATCAACAAGATCATAACAATAGTTAAACAATGTTCTCTCTCATGCACATGTAAACTAAAGTATGTAATTCAACACAAAGCAGGATGAAGACAAGAAATATCTATTTAAAACTAGAGAAAAATAAGCCTCAATCCCACCAAACAAATAATAAGAATAAAGCATGAGATGAAACATATCTACAGATAGAACTCACAGGAAGATCAGTAATAACTTGACTGATTGCACTGCAAGCAGCAGCTGTTGCACCAGTTTGCACAGCATTCATGGATACATCAATGAGGAAGAAATACACAGCAGGCATTGGCTCACGGACCTACAAAAGAAAGTAATGAATTATATGCCAGTCATCATGGCCAACCTTTCCCCTGCAACATGGCATAGCCCCATTGTAATATCCCATTTCCATCCAAAGAAAAATAATACTTCTTGCTTATGCTTATCAATGACAAATGAAACAAAACAATGTCCATATCCAGAAGTCTATGCAGAATGCAGTGTTAATGGTGTAGCCAGCAACAAAAATAAATAAATAAATAAATAACAGAAGCAATCATATTAAGCAGGTATAAAATGAAAAGAGAGAGATGGGGGCCACAGTACCATCTAAAGATGTAAGACCAAATCAACCAGAAAAAAACTACAAATTGCCAGTGCTCATAAATATATTTTTCTAAAAAAAAAAACGGAACAAGTACTGTTGACAGTGCTACAAACATAAAACTTATAATCAATCTTTTTTTAAAATTTAAAAAAAGAAAAACTACTTCTGAACAGGATGACATACCAGGACTTTGGTTCAGATTATAGGGTGTCAGGTTTATGTACAAAGGTTCAGGTCTTTCACCAGTAAAGACCAGGAACTAATCAAAATTCCAACAAAAGTTGCACAAACAAATGCTCAAAGTTGTGTTAATTGTTAGTCTTAGAGACAGATGTGTAAGGTGGAGAAGCCAGGAACAAATTGTTCTAATTTCAATATGCGTGTCAGTTTCATTCCATAATACGGATTATTAGGTGGGATGTATTCTCCAAAATGTCAACGAATCAAATGTGCTATATCTTTAACCAACATCATCAATGACTGAATACCCTTCTAATGGTAAAAAATCAATAAAAGCAAAAATAAGTAAATAAATCATCTCCATGTATTCCAGATAAACTAACCATGAACTCCTTGGTAGCAACAAATTCAACTGCTCCTCTACACAGTTCAGGCCTTTCATCAGCATCTCTACGCCGACCATCCGGCCCTAGGTTGCAATGGTAGTCACGTGGAGTCTCATCAGTAAATCCTGCAAAAACAGAATTAGAAGTCAGGCCAATGAGGTTGACCCTGTAGCAAAGCAACACATTGAACGATTCAGTCATACAGAAGCCAAGAGATTTCAGAATCATCAGGAGAACTTGTAATAAACCAGTCACTCAAACAGTTGAGACAATTTACATATTCCATTAAAAAAAAATGGGTCTTAACCAAGCTCAATATAGCAAAATACACAATTTTTTTTACATATCAAAGTTTTATTAGGAGAAAAGATTCCACAAAGGAGAAGAATAAGGAATCCTGAAAAGGAAAAAGAAAACAAGTATAGACTCAAAACAGGACAGCACATGACAAGTCAAAATCAAGAAACAAATCAATGAAGAAGAGCTGTCCTATACTCCTATCATTTTGCATGTCTCAAATGAATCCCTAGAAAGACCAAGCGCAGAGCAAAGTGAAGCCATGATAGAGATCATAATTACAAATTTCAAATTTACCAGAGTAAAGGTGCATCAAAACCAAGCACATATAATTGACTTTGACAGACTGTTTATTAAAGTAAAGCTCTAATTTCTTTCCCAAGTCCCCTCTTGACTATAAGGGAAAAAAACCAGAGTAGACATTCATACCATTGGCAACTTAGCACTTACAAAGAAAATATCGCACAATCTAAAAACTACTCAGCAAGATGGGTAATTATATAGCAGAAATCAATTGTACTGACCACACAAATTGCAGATGAAACTCCTTCCTTGATCAACAAATTTCATGAAAGGATTTATGTAAGCCTTGCAACGTGAGCAGCGGACAGGACCACTCTCCCCAAAATCTACAACCTATAAGGCAATTAGGTAATAAGATATATGTAAAAAAACAAGGTAATAAGATATAAGTATATATCTCAATTTCCAATAATTCTTTATCAAAAGAAAAAATCTTAGAAACAGAACAATCTATCTGACTCCAAAATATTTTGTATTATTTGAAGAAATCAGCAAATGGATTTAAGATTTACTTATTTAATAGTATAAAATGTCTAACAGCCAAAAGACTTTGACAGAAGAAATGGCAACTTCATTGATATACTCAGAATTCTTTTGTCATTCCCAAAGTTAATACTGTAAAATAAAAGAAAAGGTGAGCTACAATGTGGAACAAAAATCCCAATAGGAGCTAGTTGATGAAACTTTAAAATTGAAGGAATAATTTCCTAAAAGCAGAGACGCCATTAAACAGCAAGCAGGCCATCAAACATTTGACATAGATACAAAAATCTCCTAACTATTTATTTACATAGTTAATAACTTATTGGATGATACAGAGTGCATCATGTCCATTAAATAAATTGAAGGATCCATATTCCAAAAATTTAGGGCATGATAATACACTGTAATCCAAGTTCAAGTCACCAAAATCAACTAAACTATAAGTTCAACATTCAAAACTTATTGAAATGATCTAACATGAAGGTTATATAAAAAATGACAAGACGATGAAGCTTCTAAATAAATCATTTTTAAGTAAAATTTATGACAGATGAAGAAACTCCAAACTTAGGAAACATTAGCCATTACTTGGATGGGTTCCTCAGATGGGTGAGGAAGGGCCAAAGGTTGGACTAATAAGGCCAATTGCATTCCTGATGTTGTCAAAAGGTCAGCAGTGAAAGGAATCTGTTACATTAACCAAAGAAATCAGTATGACATTAAAGGAATTTTAAAATTTTTAGAACTTCAAGAACGAACCACAAGAAGATTATTGTAACGCTAAAAAGTTCTATAAATGAAGGAAGAAAATACCAGAGATAGTACATAGTATGACGCTAGAGAACTAGATAAAATGTAGAGTAAAATATAAATAAAAAAGGTAAAACTAAACAAGGAATAAATATATCGAAAGAATAAAGCCTTCCAATCCTTTGATATCTGACCATACAACCCCTAAAAGTAACCACTAAATAGCACCAGAAAGATAGCCCAGATACAACTCAACCCAAACAAGTGGCGTAGATAATAGCCTGCCCTAGAAAATCCAAGCATTTCTTATGACTCGTGATTATATTCAAAGCTAAAATCAAATCGTAGATTTTAAACCTGACCTGATTAATTGTGCATCTCATGAAGCGTGGACTGCAATTCCCTGTATCTCTTACAATGTAATCACTAGTAGCAGGCTGAACCCAAAAACATAAATCATAAGATCCAGCAGAATTTGGATGAATAATGCTATATACATCACTTTTCCTTTACAGAAATATAAAATACTACACTGATTATGAAATGCAGAATCAATATTCCTCAGAAACAGATGAGAGGACCAACATGGTGATAAGGAAAGGCAGTTAAAAACTACTGATAACAGAGACCAAGAAAATGAAGGCACTTTAACAGTAAGCTGCTTTTATAGAATTTTCATATAAATACCGGAGGAATAGTCGCCTGATTTCCTTGACGAGTTTCATGCAATATCACAGAGGAACTTGGAGTGGGCCTAGGAATTTGATTGGGATCAATTTTTGAAGGTCCTGCCATTGGGGCTCCCGTTTGACCAACTGCAGGTGATATTGTAGTAGTCATAGATTGATTTGGCAGTGGCGGTGGCATCCCAAACATCTGAGGCGTTTGTGGAGCACCAGGAATTGGAGGAGGTGGTGCCACCTAAGTACCAAATATTCAAAACTCAGATAGGTTCTCTTTTCTCATCTTTATATTTAGCTTTTCATCTAAAAAATTAAAAATAATAAAAGATTGACTTTCAATTAGATGAATGGGAACAGCTCAATGAGATTTTATTTGGGAATGTGAATATTGTTAGTAAAATATTAAAAAGCACACAAATAATGAACACTGACAACTATACATACAGAAAGTTTACCACTACTGGAATCTCCATTCACCTGTTTAAATTTTAACAACAGTCTATGAATTTCCCAAACATCATATGACAATTACAGCTCAATTTACAACACCTGACACACATTAGAGAACAGAGATGATTCAAATCAAGCATGTAGAGTAATATAAATAAATATAGATATTTTATCACAAAAAGAGCTAGTCACATAACAGAAAGAACACACATTTTGTGTGTTTCAACTAACAAAAGCAAAAACTTCTTTTCTCTAATTTAGACACCCATGAACAGTATTGCAGACCATTATAATTGACACTAATACAGTAATACTCTCTCATTCTAAGAAGAATGACCGTCAAACCCAAAACTAAAACTCCACCTTTTATAAAAGAGTGCAAATACGGAGGATAAGACATCTTTTCCAAAACAGATAACACAAAATTTAGAAAACAGTAGAAGTCTATAGTTCATGCCCTCTGTGTACCTGGTAAAACTAACCATCATTAGGTTTAAACAGTGCTAGGTAGCATGTAAAAGCATATCAATATATCCTAATATAGTTTTCATTGGAAAAATGAACCGTGGGACATTCTATATTGTATATAAGTAACTACAAATTTCATAACTTATTTATGAATTGTTGTATCTTCAAGTCTAATGAATCATCCAATTAAAAGTATAAAAAAAAACAAAAAAAAAAGGTACTCAATCAAATAAAAAATTCCCCTCCCTCAAATGAATGGGAGATTTTCCAAAGGGTGCCAATCAAATATTTTTCCATTATACTTTTCAAGAAAGATGTTTTAGGAGATGTTAAAAAGTACTCAACTGCAGAGAGTCAGAATTTAATAAACAAGAACAAAATGGGAGAGATGAGAAAGAAAAGAAAAGAACTAAAAAGACTAGATAACACACACTCCATACCGATAACACTAGTGCTTCATCTCTCAAAAATTATCCTTGCAAAAATAATAACTAAAAATTGTCTTCAAGCTAAACTCACCAGATCAATTAAATAAGAAAGACCGTCCAGGCACTAATACCTTTACAATTTACATATTCCTTCCCCCAAACAGAACATATTGATGAGAAGAGAGAAAATTAATTGAAGTTACAAAAATAGGGGATGAGAGGTCCTCTTTAATGAAAACAAAAACAAAAGTAAAAAACTACAACAACAACCAAAGCCTTTTACCACTAGGTAGGGTTGGCTATATCGGCTATATGGTCCTCTTTAATGAAAAGTAAAAAACTACCCTCAACATTAATCTTAGCTAACCCACACTTAGAGAGATTGATATGAAGCCCAAACATAACCCCAAAAATTTGAAGGGAAGCAAGGATTTCCCTTACCTTCAAGAAGGAAAAGAACAGGTATCAACAACAAACTTTGCACCATTACTCTCTTATAACCCCTAACATCTGATTCATAATATCAACAGGAGTAAACAAAAAATGAGAGAAAGGAAGATCTTTCCTATCACCTTGAAAGCCCCTAAACCATTAATTATAAAAGCAAAAGCAACTAATGATAGACAACCCCAGAATTAAGCTCATCTATCTATCTCATAACCATAGAAACCAAACCCTTCGACTCCCAACATTCAATGCCTTCCAGATTTCTACTACTTCATTTGCAACAAAACCAGCATGTAGAATTACCTATCTGCCACTAAAGCACTTTGGTTTTTTATTTTTAGAGATGGTGTCCCAAAGAACCTCCCTAAATCTCAATGAATGGACCATATGATGATTTAGTAGACACTAGAAACCAAGAAAATAGCAATCATAAAAGACACTACCATTTAGAATCCAATAATTCTGATAAATCATCTCTGTTGATGAACCAGCCAAAGAACCACACGTAAAACCGACAAAATCTTCTTTCTTACAAACAACCATAAGAAACACTTTTTATTTCTTATGAAACCTCATACAATTAACAACCAATAATATGGATCTAGCACCTACATCTTTGTTGGGTGAGTTATACTCATTCTCTCACAGGACCATTTCTCTTTCTCTGGTATAAGACATGATCATGTGATCTCTCCCATTCCCACAAGAAGTAAAACTGTGGCTCAAGCACTCATTCTTCCACTATAACACCCAGCTACATGAGTAAAACACATGCAGCCACCCAATTATTTTCTTCATACATGCAGAAAAAAAAAAAAAAANAAAAAAAAAAAAAAAAAAAAAAAAAAAAACCTAATCCTACCTATACTTGGTAGAAAAGTGTATCACATTATTTTTATCAACCAATTCAATAAAACATGAAAACCAAAATAAAAATCAAAATTTATGTGAAAAAGAAAAATCCATGGCAGGTTTGAGAACAGCTACCTGCTGGGAATGCATTGACCATGAAGGTGCTCCAAAGGGTGAACCTGATGGTGGCATCATGCCTTGAGGGCCAGCAGGAGATGGCAACTGAGATTGCACAACAGAGCCAGGAGGGGTTCTGACTGTTGGAGGTCCAACAGGCATCTGTGGAGCTGGAGGAAATCGAGGGCGACCCGGCAAAGACCCCGTAGAAAATACCGGTGGCCCATTACTCATCAAATTACTTGGTGCACTTGAAGGAGGCATTACCGGGGCTGTACTCATTGGTGGGGAACTAAGAGTATTAGGACGGGCTCCTAGAGCTGATGGCGGCAGCCCACCCAGATGACTTGGTGGAGAACCACCAGGATAAGGTGCCCCAGAAACTGGTGCTGCAGGATTACCCGCAGATGATGGCAGAGCATTAGGAGGAGGGGGTCTTGACCCAAATGGCGAAGGTTGGCTAGTAGGAGGCCCAGTTGGCCTACCAGAGGCAACATTTGGTGGTAATGTAGATGGTGGCGGTCCATATCCAGGCCCGGCAGGTCTGGCCGGCGCACCGGGAGGTGGACCGGGTCGCGAAAATGGAGGTGATGGACCAGGAAACCCAGGGGAAGGTGATGAAGACGGAAATGGCGGCGGTTGGCCAAATGGTGGAGGAGGTCTAACACCAGGATTGGAGGTCATGGGAGGCCGATTAAGATTCAAATTCTGCATATTATCAGATAGTGAATCAGGAGTGCCTCTAAAATTAGGATTGTAATTCGGAGGAGCCGGTGGTGGGTTATTTCCGGGTCTCGGTGCCCCTGGAGGCACAGGAGCAGCCATTGATGAATCGAATTAAAGCAAATCAAAAATGCAATCTCGCGCGCGCCCTCGTCTATTCCTCTTTATTCTTCGACAGCTGTAGAAGAAGAAGATCAGACAACATACAACAAGGGATCAAAAAGCAACAACAAACCCAGATTCAGAATTACTGTTAACAGTCCTGAAAAGTGAGAAAATCAAAGGGAAAACAAAACACACACGCACTCAAAGAAATCAATCAAATAGAAATGATCTAGCTTTTGGCGTTAGTAATGAAATTACCAGGAATTAAGCTGCGAAACCAGCAATCGGATCGTTCGAATCTGCTAATCTGCGAAGAACTGGGTTAGATCGGAAATGAATCAATGGAGGGTTTAAGAGAGGAGAAAAGGGAGTGAAAGCTGGTAAATATAATTTTTTTCTTTTGTATTATAATAAAGCGTCTATTTCGTTTGCTGTTTCGTAATTACCTGTAGCTGTACTTTTTTCAATTTGAGAAAACCTACTTTTTGGTCCCTCAATTGTTAATAAGTCAACGATTTAGTCCCTAAATTGTAGGAAAATATGAATCAGTACCTGAATTTTACACCATCGTCAATCTTTTGGTCCTTGAATTGTAGAAAAATATGAATTAGTCCCTAAATTTTACACCACTGTCAACCTTTTGGTCCATGAATTGAAGAAAAATACAAATCAGTCCTTAAATTTTACACCACAAATCCACAATCAACCTTTTGGCCTCTAAGCTGTTAACCGTTATAGATCTTTACACCACAGTCAGGGACCAAAAGGTTGACGGTGGTGTAAAATTCAGGGACTGATTCGTATTTTTCTATAATTCAGGGATCAAAAGGTTGATGGTGGTGTAAAATTCAAAGACTTATTCATATTGTTTTACAACCTAAGGACTAAATTGTTGACTTAGTAACGATTCAGGGACCAAAATGTAATTTTTCTCTTTCAATTTTCAATTTTTCATAAATAGGACGGGTTGAATAATTTTTTTTGTCTTAAGTGCACTTTTGGTCCCATAACTATGACAAAGGTTTCATTTTGGTCCCATAACTTTTTTTGTTGCAATTTTGGTCTCAAAACTTCTCAAAAGGTTCCACCGTTAGTCCCTTGGTGAATTCCATCCATATTTAGCCGTTAAGTATGACGTGGCATAGTAACTAGGATCATGATGTGGCAAAATAAGATGAAATAGACTGAAATAGGATCTATATGCAACATATTAAAACTTATCTATACCCAACCACAAAATATACAAAGAGTGGTACTGAAAGGGACCAATTTGGTGGGGAAGAAGAGACTTCACGCAGAAGGCGCCGACAAAGTCGATGGAATCCTCAGCCAGAGTCGAACGACCAAAGCGGCGGCGACGGCGAATCGGGAAGCGGAACGAGGAAGAGGAAGTCCCGTTGGGCTGACGAGGAAGAGGAAGTACCACTCTTTGTATATATTGTGGTTGGGTATAGATAAGTTTTAATATGTTGCATATAGATCCTATTTCAGTCCATTTCATCTTATTTTGCCACATCATGATCCTAGTCACTATGCCACGTCATACTTAACGGCTAAATATGGATGGAATTCACCAAGGGACTAACGGTGGAACCTTTTGAGAAGTTATGGGACCAAAATTGCAACAAAAAAAGTTATGGGACCAAAATGAAACCTTTGTCATAGTTATGGGACCAAAATTGCAACAAAAAAAGTTATGGGACCAAAATGAAACCTTTGTCATAGTTATGGGATCAAAATTGCAACAAAAAAAGTTATGGGACCAAAATGAAACCTTTGTCATAGTTTTGGGACCAAAAGTGCACTTAAGCCTTTTTTTTTTTTTGGGGAAATGTCATCCAGCGCTTCCGAACCCCAAAACAAAAAATATTGTTTCCAAGGCTTGTCATCTCTACCACTAAGAAAGTGACAACTGGCAATATGGCTGGCTTCATTACTTTTCACTAGCCTAGGATAATTAGGACAAGATATGATTTTCCATTTTGAAAGATGTTAATGTTAATATGTAATATTGAAATGAGATGAGATTTACTTTTAAAATTTTCCAAAAAAGACTTTCCAAAACGGTAAAAACACATTTTGTATCTTCAGAGACTTCAAAATTAAAACTATGAGATAAGTCTAAGGTATATATCTCTAAATTTTTTCAGTTAATTATATCTATAAACTTTTATATTTAACTCAATTATATGATTAATATCTAATGTCGTTTAAATCGTTAATGAAAAATATTGATATCATAGTGAGGTCAATATTTTTTAGAATACAATTGACACAAAATGTAAAAATTTTGAGATTCAATAGACACAAATGTTTTTATTATAATTTTAATATTGCCCTGAATTATTTATTATAATTTTAACAAAATTTAAAATTAGAGTCTTTTGAGGAGTTGTGTTGGATCACTATCAGAGTTGTCATGGTGGCAGGTAGTACACGATGACTTAATGGATTTGTTTTTTGATATTATTGTAGAGATTATTGCATTTAATATGACTCGTTCATGGCTTAGTTGTCCATGGGACAATTGAATGACTAACCAAATATATATCAATTTTCCCTCCTGAAAAGAGGAAAATTGAGAGTCTCGGTGAATCAACCATAAGAAGGTGAGCTATTAGACAATTGATAGCATATATATCATTTAGCTCATTTAGCTTGTCTATTCCAAAAAGGTGAAAGTTAAGTCTCAGACAACTCAAACATAAGAAGGTGGGTGATTAAGAGATAGTTGTGTGTATATCCGTATGGTTAAAGTGTAATCAAACACTAAAGTATAAGTTCAAACTTGGGATAACTCATGATAGGCAACTAGAGCTAGATCCCTTCTCGAACTCATATATAAAAGGGTTGAATATAAAGTTTATAAAATTGTTGCCCCATATGAATAATACTTACAATGGTGCTAGAGGGTATGGCTTAGCATTCATTGGTTGAGATCTCAATGGCAAGCATGGCCACAAGTTTGAAGCAAAACCATCTTCTTTGGTGTTCTAAAGCATATATTGGTTTAATATTGTTTTATTATTCTATAATAACAGCGAGCCTAGTTAGTATATTTGTTTGGAATCCAATTTAAAAATTAGGGTAAAGTGAAATTTTGGTCCTCTTATCTTTAAGTTAAGTCGTAATCTAGCACTTTATATATTTTTATTGCAACTTTGGTCCTCCAAATTTTCCAATAGTTTCACTCTTGGGTCCCAACAATTGAATGTGATTATAATTTCCTCATTTTAAGTTTGAATGTGATGAGTCGCGAGTTACATGTTTCTTTATACGAGTATTTTCTTTGTCTAATTGGGTTCGTTTGTAAAGAAGGTCAACTTGAGCTCTAAAAGTGGGTTGTCCGTTTCACAGTCAAATGAGTAAAGTTGATCATATCTCTCTCATTTGTGATAAATACAGAGCTATGAGTTACTCTTGATGAATCATTTTTCTGTCCAATTGAGATTGTCAGCAAATAAGATCAAAATAGACTTGAAAGTTGAAAGTGGATTTTTTTGGATCCAATTTGACCTCATTTGTTGATGATCTTGACTAGGAAAAAAATAAACTCATCAAAGGTAACATGTAGCTCTAAATTCATTGCAATTAGACTTGAAACGAAAGAGAAATTACAAACTTTACATGTTTGACTGTGAAATGAGCGGCCCACTTTCGTAGCGCAATTTGACATCTTTTGCTAACGACCTTAGTTGGACAAAGAAAATACTCATAAAAAACAACAAATATTTTGAAACTCGTTATATTCAAACGTTAAACGAAAGAGAAATGGCCCCATTTAATCATTGAAATCAAAGTTTGAAACTTTTGAGAGATTTAGAGAACCAAAATTACAAAAAAAAAAAAAGATAAAGGGTTGAATTGCAATCTACCCAAAAAAATAAGGGACCAAAATTGTACTTTAGCCTAAAACTTATTTTGTTTTTGTTTGTTTGCTTCTGCCACTATTATTTGATTTAAATTTGGGGAATATTTTGTAAAACTCACTTCAGTGTTCGGATCATTGTTCACATGAATTTCGTCTTTATACCTATAATATCTCTCAAATCTTAGTTTATGTTTCTGTTTTCAAATCAAGAGTTATTTGTTGAACCATGCATGGATGGAAAATCTATTTAGGTAAAAGATTCATTCATAGATTAATATCCTATAAATTGATAGTGGTGTGATAACCCATAATTTTGTGGCCTTACAAGGTTCCTAAACAAGAGAAGACCAACTCCAACTTTAAGCTGACAAAAGGAACAAATCATGAAGCTATAGTGGAGTTTGTAAGTTTTTTTACCTAAATAATACACTAGGATCTTTAAGGATTCAGATGATTAAATTTTTTTTATGTACTAAAATGGGACACGTGTTATTGTAGCGCGCGTCCCATTTAGTACTAACGAATCAGGTTGTGTCACGTGACATAGTCTAATTTAAATTTTATTTTATTTTAAATAAAAAATTGAAGACGTGCTCACCCAACACAATCTTTGGCCCAATAATTAAGAGGGAGGAGGCCGTTGTCTCCTCCCTCTTAATTAATTGCATGTGTGTGTTAAGTGCAATTGTGTAGTTTAAGACTTTAAGTGTAAGTGTGTGTTAGTGTATGGTCTAGTGTGTAGGGTCTAGTTTAAGGCTTCCCTCTTAATTAATTGGGCCAAAGACATGCTGGGCTTTGGACCGACTTGTGTCAATCTTTTATTCAAATAAAATAAAAAATAAATTATTTAAGTCATGGGATGCATGCTACAGTAACACGTCCTATTTTGGTACATAAAAAAAAAAAATTTAGTCATCTAAGTCCTTAAAGATCCTAGTTGTATTATCTAGGTAAAAAAATTGGAGTTTGTAAGGGATATTAAGCTTATCTTAGATACTGTCTTTAAACTTATTAACCTTTTATCTTTTTAATTTATGTTTCTTCTTTAGATAAATATGGACACTACTTTGAAGTTAATTAGAGATTAGAGATTAGAGATAGAGATTAATTAGAGATTATTAGAGATAACAAGATGTTCATAACAAATTGTTAGCTCTACAATTTTGAGTGATGGTTGATACAAATTGTCTTTGATTTCTCATAATCCCTTTTACTTTATGACTCAAATGCTTGTCACATATATTGGGAAAGAACTAAAAGAGTAAAAGGTTAATACAAGGTTATTAAAACCGGACCGGTCATTGAACCAGCCGAAGGAGGGGTTCAAGGTTCAATGGTTCAACCGGGGTCCAACCGGGGTCGGACCGTTGATAAATAAATAAATTAAAAATAATAAAAAAACCTATATATGATAAAATTTTAATTCAAATATTCATAATTAGGTTAAAAAATACAATTATAACATTAATATATTAATACAATTTTCATAAATTAACATGAATTAATATAGAGATAATCAATTTTCATAATGTTCAACAATATAATATCATCAAGTGACATTTTATGATCACTTTCTCTATCAAATTTTGGTTCATAATCAACATTCTCTAATATTTGACCCATAATTGTAAAAAAAGACCAAAAAAATCAAAAATAAAAAAATAAAAAAAAAAATAAACCAGGACCGGTTCAACCGGTTTGCCTCCGGTTCAGGCCGGTTTCACCGGTTTTTGGCCGGTTCAGCCCGGTTCTCTGCCTGGCCGGTTATTAAAACGACTCGGACCGGCCTCATGACCGGTTCCCGGTTCAGCCGGTCCGGTCCGGTTTTAATAACTATGGGTTAATATAAAATGATGTTACGTTTTGCCTTGTTTAGGTTTTGAAGATACAATACCTTGTATAGATTGTTATAAGTAAGGTTTTAAAACTGGATGCAGATTCAACCAGTTGAGGTATCGGTTCAAGGTTTAATGGTTTAATTGGGGTCGGATCGGTGAAAAATAAATTAATTAAAAATAATAAAACCAACCTAAATATGATAAAATTCTTATTGTGATAACCATAATTAAGTTACAAAATATAATTATAGTATTAATCTATAAATACAAGTTTTATAAATTAACATGAATTTATATAAATATAGTTAACTTTTGTCATATTTATCAATATTAGCGTCATCAAATGATATTTCATGATCTTTTTCTCTACCAAATTTAAGTTTATAATCAATATTCTCTAACATTTGACCCATAAGTATTAAAAAAAATCAAAGAATAAAATAAATAAAAAATAACATTTGACTAGTTCAACTGGTTCACCACTAATTTTTGATTGATTCTTGAATAGAGGGGTTTTGCAAGTAAATCAGACTGGACCATTGAACAATTCGCAATTCAACTGGTCCGGTTCGATTTTTAAAATAGTGATTGTAAGTTTAAAAAGGAAAATAAAAAGTGCAAGGTCTGATTCCTTAGAAATCATTCACACTAACATTAATGACCACCCTTCTCATAAATTTTGTGGTATATGTATTTTATCACTTTTATTGATGATTATTCTTGATGCAATTACCTTGACTTTATTAATTGGAGAATTTTATTTTTTGGTGAATAAAAGTTTAGGTGAGTTGGGCCCCGGGGGCTCACCAGGGACAGGGCAAGCCTCAAGGCTCTATGAGCGCTTACAGAGGTACTTACAGATCGCCTACCAACAAAGCCCTCACATCGGTAGTGGGATTCGAACTCGCGACCTTGTGGGTTATGAGTTGACACCTTACCAATTAGGCCAACCTTTGTTGGCTAATTGGAGAAAATTTTGACATGCGGAACAATATATTTTGTTTGGATCTAATCCTAATATAATAGCCTTGCATCACTCAAGATGTTCAACTCATAATTATAGCTTAATTTTTTCATTAGATTTCATGTAATTGGGTTTTCCACACCATGTGGTGCACTTGTTTGCTTTTGACTTTTGGTAGTGAAAACTACAAAGCTGGATTAGTGTAAATCTAACCTTGAGTTCACAGTTGAGAGGCAGTCTCCGGTGGTTTGAGGTCGTCGGATCCTGCAAGCAAGAATGCACAGGGGGTTCCCTGCGATTCTTCTCCGATGCTTAAGTTAGAGAGAGAATAATGGAGAGTAGAGGTTCTGTAGAGAGAGAGTCGTTACCTTAGAAAAGGTTCCCCTTTTTCCTTTTATCCTCCTTCCCTTTTGTCTCATGTTCGTACGAGGTCTCCTTGAGACGTTAGGGGTGTACTCGGGATGTGTGAGGAAAAAGGGGGTTGGTGTAGCTTTCTGCTTTTGATGTGACAGCTATCACTGCCAGGGTACGGTGGGATTTTCAACCTTCTCTCCTGGTTGTCAGTGATAGTCAGGAGTGCTTTTCATTGTTTGGTCTGCGCGCAAGGGGCGTTTTGGTCCTTTTGCGTGTCCTTCTTGTCCTGTCAGGTGCTTTCAGGGATCTTTGCATTTAATGCCAATATCTTGGCATTAAATGCTTGAGTGGGAGGGAACCTGCTTGGGTTGCCTCCTCGCCGGGCATCTCTTATGCTCTTGATATTAATTCCGAGGAGCTATTCCGAGGAGTGTATATCACTAGTCCCTCCGAAAGGTCCGAGGGGGAGCCCGCGCCATCGGCTTCCGAGGGGTGATTCCGAGGAGCACTTCCGAGGAGTGTATATCACTAGTCCCTCCGAAGGGTCCGAGGGGGAGTCCGCGCCATCGGCTTCCGAGGGGTGATTCCGAGGAGCACTTCCGAGGAGTGTATGTCACTAGTCCCTCCGAAAGGTCCGAGGGGGAGTCCGCGCCATCGGCTTCCGAGGGGTGATTCCGAGGAGCACTTCCAAGGAGTGTATGTCACTAGTCCTTCCGAAAGGTCCGAGGGGGAATCCACGCCGTGGGGTTCCGAGGAGTGCCTTCGGTTTCCGAATACCCTGAGTCCTCTGGACTTCTTTCCGCGGAAGTTGGAAGGTTTGAGTGACACGTGGCCTGGGAAATGAGAGAAGTGTGTGGAGGAAGTTTTACGGTTTCCCAAGTTGCTGACGTCGGCAGCGTCCTTTCAACTGCCTGCTTTACTTTTGAAATTTTGTACGGTCCATTATAAACCACCATTTCCCTCTCTTCCCCCATTTTTCGCTCCCACGATTTCTCCAAAGCGAACTCAAGAGCCAAAACTCGAGCAAGCTGTAACCAGTAACTATGGTGAAGTCTTTGAAGAAAATCCCGAGTCGCAAGGGGGGAAGAGATGGTGCTTCATCGTCGGTTCCTGATGACGGCATTCCGGTCGCTCGCCCTCTTGACCCCGCAACTGCTGCTAAGAGAGGGTATCAGGTCAGTGAGAGGAAAGAGATGAAGGTTGGCTGGGGAGGTCCCACTATGGAGCCCGACCTGTGGTGGAACATCCAATCCAAGCTGATGCACGTGGAGGCTGATGGCGCTGAGGCCTTGCGCCGCGCTCGAGGCGTAGTGCCCTGGTCGTCGCCACAAGGGTTGCCCTGTAATGTTCCTATCGACCCCAAAATCGTCTTGGAAAGGTCGAGATTCGTAGACCCTGCCGAACTCGCAACCTTGAACGAGACATACTTCGCTCCGGGTACTCCAATGAGGAGGTTGGGGCATGTCGCCTGTCATATTAAGGAAGGCGTCGAGGGTTTCGGCAGTGAGAGGTACGGCTTCTCACACGAAGGGGGCTTTCTTTTCAACGAATACGTGCTCTAGAATGTGGGAATACGGTTCCCCTTCTCGGACTTCGAAATGGAAGTCCTGAATTACATGAATTGTTCCCCGGCTCAGCTGCATCCAAATTCGTGGCGGCTTCTCGCCATTCTTCAGAACGTTGCGGCGGAACTGGGCGTGGAGCTGACCGCGAAGGTCTTATTCTGGTCATACCGAGTGGAGAGTAAAAACGGAGGGTGGGTTAGTCTCCACTGTATGAACAAGCCCGGCAGATACAGTGTGTTGTCTGCCAATGTCAGTAGTGTGAAGAAATGGTTGAACTACCATTTTTTCGTTTCCTGGGAGCCGGTTGAACGGCGCCCGTGGTATTTGGATAACGAGGGTTATCCTATGTTTCCTCTGTCCTGGTCGGAGCCTATTGTTGGTCAGAGGGTGTTGACGAGGGAGAACTTGGGTGCCGAGGAGCACCGAGCCGTCAAGCTGCTGCTATCGGCGGCAAAACAAGACGGGAACGATTATAAGACGTGGGGTAAGTGTTAGCTGGGGATGCTTTGTTTCTCCTTTGTTGTCTGTTTCCAAGTTTATTTTGTCTGATTGCTCTGTGTCTGCTTCCTTGTTTCAGTGATGCACCACCTTGGTTTCCGTGGGAGGTTAGAGTACTTCACCAAGGCTACGTCTTGCTGTGGTAGCTTCGTGACGCCTGCTTCCGAGGCCACTCTCCGACTGCCCCTTGTGCCTCCCGCGGTTGGGGAGGGTGTGAAGGATGTCTCTCCTCCGAAGAAGAAGAGAAAAGAAAGGGTTGTCTCGACCGGGAGTCCACTTGGGAGGGGTGCTTCTCGGGCATCGGAGCACTTGGTGACCGTTGCCTCTCCTCCCGTGAAGAGACCCAAACTGATTTTGTATGAAGATGAGGAGGACATCGAGGAGGATCTTAGTACAGCTCTGAAACGGCGGGGGTCTTCCCAGTATTATTCAGCTCCGAGGGGGTCATCGGACAGTCCGGCTGCCTTGGAGGGCAATGATGACGCCGAGGGGAAGCTCGACGAGAGGGTCATAGAGGTCGACAGCGCGTCGTCATTTGGTGATGACTCTGGCGGGGAGGACCAGTTGACCATAACCCAGTTGGTCAGCGGAGGTGGGGTTCCCGAGAGCCTGCCGGCTGGAGAAGAGGGGGTTAGTTCGCCGGGCGGAGTGCTGGCCACCAGTCAGTTAGTTGGTGGGAGTGGAGTTTCCGAGAACCCACCAGTCGAGGAAGGAAGGGTTCATCCGTCGGATGTAGTCCATGCTACTGAAGGGACTGCATCCTCGTCGGAGGACGACGACTTGCCTGCCAGAGGGGGCACCCCGCCACCAGAAGATGAGGACTTGACTGTTGGCGAAGGTACCGAGTTTCCTGGAGATGGAGTCTTAGCTGATGGTGGAAACAGCGATCAAGTAGATGAGAAGGCCCAGGCTGCTGGGGTGGCTACGACTTCGCCTGAGGGGATGATCCCTCCTGCTGGTGGGGTGACTTCGCCACATAGAGGCGGAGTTTCAGTTGATGGAGAGGGTATTACTCCGGGGGGAGACAACAAAGGCTCTG
Organism: Chamaecrista fasciculata; assembly: GCA_003254925.1. Taxonomy (NCBI): domain Eukaryota; kingdom Viridiplantae; phylum Streptophyta; class Magnoliopsida; order Fabales; family Fabaceae; genus Chamaecrista; species Chamaecrista fasciculata. The sequence goes on along the minus strand of QANZ01052941.1, from coordinate 4,282 downwards.
GCGCGGAGCCGTCGAGTGGGGTGGCGGCGGAGCCCACCGAAGTTTTGAATCCGCGATACCCAGTGCCGGCGCCGAGGGGGGGAGTACTGCCGGCGGACATCTTGGGTAGCAGTATCAATCCCTTCCTGTTCGTGGAGTCGTCCTGTACGCGGGCCGGCAAAGATCATATGGATGCCATGGTGGCAAAGCTCCCTCGGGATATTGCCGGCGACGCCATTAAGCATGGCTTGGAATCTTGCCGTCGTATGGCCGTGCTGTATCGGCAGTTTGAGGACACCCGAGATAAGAATGTGATGCACAAGGCTCGATTGGCCGAGTCCGAGAAGAAGGTTGCCCTCTTGGAGGGGCAAGTGGCGGAGCTTACCGCCGAACGCAGCGAGCTGCTGAAGCAATTGGAGGATGCTCGCGCCGTGGGGGTGTCTAAGGTTGACGAACTGCTGAGGACCCAGGCGGAAGAACATGGCAAAGAGCTTGAGGGCCTTGTGGGGGGCTACGAATCATCGCTGGATAGCCTCCGAGGGGAGAAATGTGCAGCCGAGAATGCCCTGGCTTCCGAGCGGAAGGCATTTGAGACCCGTCTTGAGGAAGTCCGCGCCGAGAGAGAAGAAGCTGCGCGGGTGGCTGCCGAGGAGTTAGCTGTCCAGCGGGGTCGCTGGGTGTCGGAGATGGATGCTCTTCGTCGGGAGCACTCTACTGCTATCAATGAGCTGAAACGTGATCATGAGATTGTCGTGAGCCGGATGGCTACGACCCACAGCCTTTCTCTGGCGGCGATGACCAAGGGGCTGGAGGAGACCCTGGAAAACGAGAGGGCTCAACTCCAGTGGGAGGGGCGATGTTTCTACGAGAAGGGGTTCATCAACGGAGTGAGGCAAGTTGTCCACTTCAATCCGGAGGCTACCCGAGGTCTGGACGAAGTGCATCCGATGCGGGAGGTGGCCAACGGCGTGATCGTTGATCGGGTTCGTCCCTTGGAGAAGTGCCCAGAGCGTCCTGCCGACCCAACGGAGAGAGGGGAATCCTCAAGTGGTAAATTGGACGTAGGGAGGATGCTGCTTGGCGTGGCAGTAAACGTTCCGAGTGCTCACACGGCTGCTACGGGCGTGTCTCCTTCTCAACAGGGTGAAAGGCCTGGGTTGGGCCTGTTTGGCTGCGACGGTGACGGGGAGGGCGGATCTGGTCAAGCTGGAGGGGATGTCCCTCCGAAAGACTCCGTGACGGCAGATTCCTCGACTGAGGATTACCTGGTTGACGAGCCTGTGTTGACGCCGGGGGGTGTGTAACTGCTGCCTGATGTAATCACTTGTAACCCCCCCCTGATGTAATTACTTTTGTATTCTTCGCTCTCCTCTATGTAACATGACAATTTTGTACAGAACATTTACTTATATAAAATGCGTTGTCAATGTTGGCGTTTGGTGTTGTTTTTGCTATTTAATATAACATGTTTTTGCTATTTGTAACGATATGTTACCATGTGTGAGTCACGTTGTTTTCTCCTTGAGTTACTCGTGACGTGGCTAGCCGGAGCAGGTAACTCTGACCTGCGGAGCGTTGGAGCTCAGATGTCCGAGGCGTAGGGAGGCGTCCCTCCCTGCCTGCGTGGAGGACTGGGTGCCTGTTTAATTATTCGTAATAGAAAGAGAAAAGGCAATAATAGCAGTAAGAAGAAATATGATTTTCATTAAACTTTGAAGAAAGTTACATGAATCTTGTCACGGAGACAGATATTTCTTAAGCTTAGCTATGTTCCATGGGTTTGGAAGATGGTTTCCTCCCATGGTTTCCAGGCGATAAGCCCCTCCTGGGAGTGCTTCGTAGATCCGGTATGGACCCTCCCAGTTGGGTCCTAGTTTGCCTTCCGTGGGGTTGACCCTGTTGTTGGCGACTTCCCTCAGGAACAGGTCTCCGACGCGCAATGTGCGTTTTTTGACCTTGGTGTTGAAGTAGTTCGCTATCTTCTGTTTGTACGCCGCCATCCGGATTAACGCTGTCTCCCTCATCTCCTCAGAGATGTCTAAGGAGGTCTGGCGCTGGGCCTGGTTCTGCTGTTCCTCGTAGTAGAGGACTCTGTCGGAGGTTGCTCCAATTTCGGCGGGGATCATGGCTTCACAGCCGTAGGCCAAGGCGTATGGGGTTTCCTTGGTTGCAGTCTGTTTCGTAACACGGTAAGACCACAAGACCGAGGGCAATTCATCTACCCATCTTCCCTTAGCGCTGTCCAGGCGCTTTTTCAATCCCTTGAGGATGATCCGGTTTGCAAGCTCCGTTTGTCCATTTGTTGCGGGATGTTCCACGGATGTGGTCTTCAACCTCATGTGGTAATTTTCACAGAACTCCCGGAACTGTTGGCTAATAAATTGGCGCCCATTGTCCGTTATCAGGGTGTGTGGGATGCCAAATCGAGTGATTATATTTTTCATGACAAACTTGATGATTGCCGTCGAGGTGATGGACGCTAGGGGTTCTGCCTCTACCCACTTGGTGAAGTGGTCAACGACGACTACCAAGAACTTTCGAATGGCCTGTGGAAATGGCCCCAGGATGTCTATGCCCCACACATCGAATGGCCACGGCGCCTGCAGAGGATGCATATCCTCAGCCGGCGTGTGTATGATGTTTCCGTGGCGCTGGCACTTATCGCATGTTTTCACCAGTTGGTCCGCGTCCTTGATGATCCCTGGCCAATAGAAGCCAGCTTGGAGCGTTTTTCTCTTCAAAGTTGTCGGGGCCTGGTGGGAACCACATACCCCCTCGTGTAGCTCGCGGAGGATGTAGCTGGCCTCCTCCGGGGGGACACATTTCAACGACGGGGATGAAAATCCCTTCTTGTAAAGGGTTTCGCCGGATAAGAAATATCTGACGGCTCTTCTTGTTAAGTTCCTCGCTTCTGTTCGATCGGCGGGGAGTGTACCATCCTTGAGGTATGCTATGATTGGCGTCATCCAGGTAGATATTCCGTCAATCTGGTTTACTTCCTCCTCGTTGATCGAGGGTTGCTCCAGAGTGGTACAGATGATGGAGTCCCTGCCTGCTTTGTTGGGCTTATTGGCCAGCTTTGCCAACTTGTCGGCGCGGGAGTTCTGGTCCCTGGGGACGTGTCGGAACTCGACCTTTTGGAACTTGGCGGCTAGGCGCCGTGCTTTGGCATGGTATTTGAGGATGGTTTCCTCCTTGGCCTCAAATTCTCCTTTCATCTGTTGGACTACCAGCTGGGAGTCGCTGTTGACGGTCAGCTCCTGCGCATTTACCGTAAGGGCCAGCTCCAATGCGGCTAGGAGAGCTTCGTACTCTGCCTGGTTATTGGTAGCCGGGAAGCGTATTTCAATGGACTGTTCAATGACCATCCCGTCTGGTGCCTCAAGGATAACCTCGGCTCCTTTTGATTTACTGGAGGAGGCACCATCCACGTATATCACCGAGGTGCTATTAAGTGCCTCTGGCGAGGTCATCTCGGCAACAAAATCCGCCAGGGCCTGCCCTTTGATGGCTCTGCGGGGTTGGAACATGAGTCCGAACTCGGAGAGCTCAATGGCCCAGTAGGATAGCCGTCCGGCGACGTCGGGCTGGTGGATTACCTGCCGTAGTGGTCGGTCGGTTCGGACGACAATCTGGTACTGTTGGTAGTAGGGCCGTAGTTTCCTCGTTGATACCAGCAGAGCGAACGCGAGCTTCTCTAGCATGTGGTACCGTGATTCGGAAGGAGTCAGGACCTTGCTGGAGAAGTAAATAGGTTTTTGTTCCTCTCCCTCCTCGGTGACTAACGCAGAGCTGACTGCTTGGTCGTTAGCAGCGAGGTAGACGTATACCGGCGTCTCTAGCCTGGGGGTGGTTAGTATTGGCGGTTTCGCCAGATACTGCTTCAGCTCCAGGAAGGCCCTATCGCAGTCCTCCGTCCATTCGAACTTCTTTCCTCCTTTGAGGGTTTTGAAGCATGGGAGGCACCGGTCGGTGGACCTGGTTAGTGATTTTTAGATGTTCTGTTAGCACTCGTCGTATAAGTAAAACAGACAAAGCATTTACACAAGAAGAGATTCTTTATTAATGTAGTTGAAAGCTCGCGATGTGCAAGCGTAAGTACAGCATCCGGAGCTTGTATGTCTGGGTAGGAGATTACAAAGACGCAAGTAAATGTAAATGGGGAGAGGGGTGGGGGGGAATTCGCCCCTTTGACTAACTACTCCTGATGAGAAGTGGGACTATCAGTATCGGCGCTACCTGGAGAGGAAGCGATGAACGGCGGCAATCCGGCCGGTGAGGCGTTGCACCTCCTTGGGGTTCT
>QANZ01052936.1:19190-37711 GCA_003254925.1 Chamaecrista fasciculata | reverse complement strand
AAAAATAATTCCAATATTATTTTCATTTTGGCCCATAATCTCATCCACTTGGATTTGGATTGACCCCTAACCCTCAATCCAAAATTTTCTCATCCTCACAATTTCCAATACCATATCACACTTTCCAATATCATCTCATCTCAATATTATTTCAATCAAAATATAACCAAACACCTATCATCTCATCTCATTATCTCCATCTCATCTCATTATTTCATACCATTTCTACCCCGATACAAATTACAAAAATCCATAAACTTATTTCTACCAACCACAATCATTACATACCCTTTTATATAATTTCACACCCTATTTAACATCATTATCACTAAAATCACCCAAACACCAATACATCATCTCATCTCATCCAATTAAAAAATAATCTCATTCCATCCATTTGGATGAGATTGGATTAAAATTAACTTGCTCCCAAACAGACCCTTAATTATTTAGTCACTCAATTTATACGAAATAAACTAATAAGTGTCTGAATTATTAAAATTATTAAAATAGTCAATAATTTAGTTTTAGAGTCAAATTCAAAAATTATAAATTATAAATTCAAAAATCAAATATTATAAATTTTATATAAATTTAAAAATAAAAAACATAAAATTAATTTAAAAACGATTAAATATTAAATAATATTAATTTAGAATAAATTTAAAGAGTAAAAATTATAAAATTAGTTTATATTCAAATTCAAAGTTTATATAATATTAATGTAGTATGGGTAAAAAAATATTAAACTAATTTAAATTTAAGGACTAAATTATCATTAGAGATTAAATACTTAATAATTACTTAACTTACTATAGCATATCTTCGTTACTAACATTGATGACCAGACCGTTAAGTGCATCATGTAACACGTTAAATGCCACATATTTAACAATTTGTGACCACTTAGGGCTTGAGATTTGAGAATGATTCAATAGTTTATGCCTTATGAAAACTTCACATGTAATACAAATATTTATGTTTTACTCAATTTTTGGCTGGTTTAATTGTGTTTGTTGGTCCGATTTGGTTAATTTAGGTGATTAGAATGCCAAAGTGACATTTAGAGGTGCTATGTGAGCATTTAATGTCTGATAATTGGCGATTATGATAAATGATGGACTAAATAGTTGACATTTTTAATTTTTGAGGGACCAAATAGTCTATTTCAAAAATGCAGGGACCAAATAGTTGAAACTGTAAAAAAGGAGGGACCAAATAGTTGAAACTGAAAAAAAAGGGACCAAATAGTAGGTTTCCTCATAATTATAATATTTGAATAGGGATGTCAAAATGGGCCCAAGCCCGCGGGCCCAGCCCGCCCGCTAAATGGGCGGTCTTGGGCTTCGAAATATAAGCCCGTTTAAATGCGGGCCTAAATGGGCTGGCCCGTTTAGCCCGCGGGCTAAACGGGTACAGGGCGGGCTACCCGTGGGCTTAAACGGGCTTTTATTTTTTTTAATAAAAAACTGGGCCTATGAACAAAAAAAACTGCACTAGATAGTAACAAAAAAAAAAACAGTTTTGTCAAAAAAAATACATATTTGGCCAATAATTGTTTTTGGCCTGTTGGAAAAAAAAAATAATAATTTTAGCTCAAAAAAATACAGTTTTAGCAAAAAAAAAAAAAGAAGCCCGCGAATTAGCCCGCGGGCTTTGACGGGCGGTTCACGAGCATAGTTTTCGAAGCCCGTTTTTAAACGGGCTGGCCCGCCCCAGCACGCCAAGAGACAGGCCCATTGCGGGTTTGGCCCGTTTGACACCCTTAAGATTTTGAAGGATTAAATTGTAAATTTTAATTATTTATTTCAGACAGTAACATATTTTTTTAAATGTCCAATAAATTCTCGACACGTGGCGTTCCGAACGAGCTTGACAGCTAATTTGGGACAAAGCTCCCTGAGTGGGACCCACCAATGCCTTGTGGCAGACTTGCCAAAGTACAAAGGATAAGGCTTCCCGAGAAACGATACGGTGCAATTTCTTTTACTATAGGACTTCGCGGAATATCAACCGTTGGATTGCGTCACTGAGACTCATGTTGAATCATCCGACGGTGGGACATGGTTCTTTGTTTTCATGCACTCTTTTGGTTGAGACAAAACGAGAAAAATATTTGAAGCTGTTGACCCATAAAAACTAGTGTGCTTCCAAAAATATCACACTTTGATAAGCTGTCACTGAGGATGTGCAGGGCAATAGTGATGAGCGAGAAAGCTCCACAAAGCTTCCAAAAGATAATTTAAGGTTTTGTTTTGATGAGAAAATTTATTATTTGGTTGTGAATTTATATTGAGTCAATCAATTGGGATTGGATCTAGAGAAAATATAAAATTTATGAAATTAAAATATATAAAATAATATGTTTTTTTTCTTTCACTTCTTTTCTTTTTCTTTCTTTCTCATATTTCACAAGAACTTTAGAGAAAAAAAATTTATAGGATCCATTTCTCAATTAATCAGTCCTTAAATAATTGAAATATATGATTTGATTTCTTAAATATTTTAATTACCAATTATTTAGTCTATGAATTTGAACTAATTTTATACATTTTAATAACTGAATTTGTACTAAATTAATATTATTTAATCTCTGAATTTAAATTAATTTTATTTTTTGACCCCTAAATTTGTGCTAAATTAATGCTATTTGGTCTCTCACTTTAAACTAATTTTATAGTTTTTGGTCCCTTAATTGTATTACATTTATACTATTGGTCCTTGAATTTGAAATAATTTAAAATATTTTGTTATTTGAATTTGTATTAAATTTATATTATTTGGTTTCTGAATTTATTCTTTTTGAACTCTAAATTTGATCCTAGGACCAACTTATTGACAAATATAATAATTCAAGGATTGAGTAGTATATTTTAATTATTTAGAGACTAATTGGTTGATTCGGTATAAATTTAAGGTTCAAATAATAGGTTTTCTCTTTTTTGTTTTTTTTTATAATATTTTGTTTTATATTAATATTTTAATTTTAATTTTAATTTCCTTTCCATATTGTTCTTCACCAATATTTGGCTTGATTAGATTTAGATTTTTCTTCTCCAACGTTTTTATCCGGATTCCAAAATTTCTACCCACCCAAGTTAATGGAATTCAAATATCAACCAGAGTTTTTCCAAATCCAGAGAACTTTAGAGGATCCCAATTGAAGGATCCAATTTCCTCTTTATTCAACTTGGGTTCTTCTTGGTCTCGTTTTTTGTTTGTTTGTTTTTCCTTTTCCTTCTTCTTCTTTCTCTTTTCTCTGTGCTTCTCTCTGAAGTTCTCAGCTTCTGTGTGACAAAAAACACAATCTCTAGAGGATTGTTTGGTTGCTGTTTATTGTCGTAGCTGTATTTATTTTGATCTGAATCTATTCCTTCTCTTTTGTTCCCCTCTTTTCTGGAACTTCAAGAACGACTATATAACTACCAATTTCTCATTCGCACAATTCATTCAGGACTAGTATTTTCTGACCCACATCTCAAAACCCCTTCTCGTTTTTTCTTATGTTAACTCTCTGTATTTCTTGAAGTAGTTGTTTATTGATTTATTTATTAGTTTCGTGCTTATAAGCTCCTGTGTGATTTCCTAAAGAAAATGGTTTCGAGATCTTACTCGAATCTATTGGACCTAGCGTCCGGTGAGTCTTCATCGTTTGGATGCATAAACCGTGGGATTCCTAGAATTATGACTGTAGCCGGTTTGATTTCCGATGTCGATGATGACCCGGCCGAGAGTGTGAACTCCGATCCCTCGTCGTCGGTTCACCACGACCGGATCATAATCGTGGCGAACCAGCTTCCGATTAGGGTTCAGAGGAAGACAGATTGTAGTGGTAGTGGTAGTGGTAGTAATAGTAGTAGTAGTAATTGTAGTAGTAGGAATTGGTCTTTCAATTGGGATGATAATTCACTTCTCCTCCAATTGAAAGATGGATTAGGTGGTGATGATGATACTGAGATTATCTATGTTGGTACACTTAATGAAGAAATCCACCCAAATGAACAAGATGAGGTTTCACAAATCCTTCTTGAGAGTTTCAAATGCGTCCCTACTTTTCTCCCATCTGATCTGTTCACAAGATACTATCATGGTTTTTGTAAGCAGCAGTTATGGCCTCTGTTTCACTACATGCTTCCTTTGTCACCGGATCTCGGTGGAAGGTTTAATAGGTCGTTATGGCAGGCGTATGTATCGGTGAACAAGATATTTGCGGATCGAATCATGGAAGTGATTAATCCAGAAGATGATTATATTTGGATACACGATTATCATCTCATGGTGTTGCCAACATTCTTGAGGAAGAGGTTCAACAGAGTGAAACTTGGGTTTTTCTTGCATAGCCCATTCCCTTCATCAGAAATTTACAAGACATTGCCTATTAGGGAAGAGCTATTAAGAGCCCTTTTGAACTCAGATTTAATTGGGTTCCACACTTTTGATTATGCACGGCATTTTCTATCCTGTTGTAGTCGAATGCTTGGTCTTACGTATGAATCGAAACGGGGTTATATTGGGCTTGAGTACTATGGCAGGACTGTTAGTATCAAAATCCTTCCTGTGGGCATACACATGGGTCAGCTTCAGTCAGTGTTAAGTCTTACTAAGACGGAAGAGAAGGTGACTGAGCTCACTAGGCAGTTTTCAGATAGGGGAAGGACAATGTTGCTTGGGGTCGATGACATGGATATCTTTAAGGGAATAAGTTTGAAGCTATTAGCAATGGAGCAGCTCCTTATTCAGCATCCAGAGTGTCAGGGGAGAGTTGTCCTGGTCCAGATTGCAAACCCGGCTCGTGGGCGAGGGAAAGATGTGAAGGAAGTACAAGATGAGACAAAGGCGACAGTGAAAAGGATTAATGAAACATTTGGGAAACCTGGGTATGATCCTGTTATTCTGATTGAGGAGCCACTCAAGTTCTATGAGAAAGTTGCCTACTATGTTGTTGCTGAGTGTTGTCTAGTCACTGCAGTTAGGGATGGAATGAATCTGATACCATATGAATACATTATTAGCCGTCAAGGAAATGAGAAATTGGATAAAGTCTTGGGACTAGCTTCCACCCCTAAGAAAAGCATGTTGGTTGTGTCTGAGTTTATAGGATGTTCTCCATCTTTAAGTGGAGCAATCAGAGTGAACCCGTGGAATATCGATGCAGTAGCAGATGCAATGGACTCTGCCCTTGAGATGGCTGATTCAGAGAAACAACTTAGGCATGAGAAGCATTATAGATATGTTAGTACTCATGATGTTGGGTATTGGGCCCGTAGTTTCTTGCAGGATTTGGAAAGGACTTGTAGTGATCATGTCCGGAGAAGGTGGTGGGGAATCGGGTTTGGGTTAAGTTTTAGAGTTGTAGCACTTGATCCAAACTTCCGGAAGCTCTCAATGGAGCACATTGTTTCAGCTTACAAGCGGACCACAACTCGGGCAATCCTTCTAGATTATGATGGAACACTAATGCCTCAGGCTTCCATTGATAAGAGCCCAACAAGTAAATGTATTGAAATTCTTAATAGCTTGTGTAGAGACCAGAACAACATGGTGTTTCTTGTTAGTGCTAGAAGCCGGAAAACACTTGCTGAATGGTTTTCTCCTTGCGAGAATCTTGGAATTGCTGCAGAACATGGTTACTTCCTAAGGTAAATGACTAAATTACTTCTGACATTTTTCTGCTATCAGTTTCTCAGTATAAAAAGGCATATTTCTCACAACTCAGTATCACATTATTAATATTTGAAAACTTGATAACAAACGTAACTTAAAACGTGCACTTCAATATTCTTGGAACTTTTATGGTTAATGTTGCTGGTTGTATCGTTTCAGGTTGAAGCGCGATGCAGAGTGGGAAACTTGTGGACCAGCGACGGACTGCAACTGGAAACAGATTGCAGAGCCTGTGATGAGGCTTTATACTGAAACAACTGATGGGTCCACCATTGAAGATAAAGAAACTTCACTTGTGTGGTCCTATGAGGATGCTGATCCAGATTTCGGATCATGTCAAGCCAAGGAACTTCTTGATCATCTTGAAAGTGTGCTGGCAAATGAACCTGTTACTGTTAAAAGTGGCCAGAATAATGTAGAGGCTAAACCACAGGTGAGAAGATCTTTATGTTCAGTATCATGTATTTACTCTAGCTTTTCATTTATTACCTAATTTTATTTGTAAATTTCTTGCATAATACTGTTGATGAATTTCTTCTAGTGTATGTAGTTGATGTCATATGATTTGGTTCTTAGGGTTTATCAATACCATGGAATACAAGGGCATTAAACAGTGGGGGGAAGTAATAATATATGTAGAAAAGAAACCGTTTTCTTTTTATACTAGTGAGTCTTAATCTAGTTTTAAGATTGTTCATATTTATTGGAATTTACTGCTTAATAAACCCAGGATTAATTTATTTTTTCATTGGATGGAAGAAATTTTTTTTCATTGGATATAAGAGGCAATTAAAGATGCTCTATTTCTATAGAGTGCATTGATTGTTAAAATGCAATAAAAATATGACATATGCTTTCAAAGTAGTTTTTTGCCTTCTATATTGTACTGACACTTGCAAATGAGAGTAGTCCTGTGTTTGACGTGTCTAATTCACATGACTCTTAATTCAAACTCTCATTGAACGGATACAATTTTATCATTGTTCCATTGTCTGTATGTTCATGCTTGTTTAGGTTTTTACTTGCAGCTTCTGATACCTATATTCCTTTACACTTTCAGGGTGTGAGCAAGGGGCTTGTGGTCAAACGCCTACTTTCCACTATGCAAGAAAGTGGAATATTGCCTGATTTTGTGATGTGCATAGGAGACGACCGTTCCGATGAAGACATGTTCGAGGTAATCTCTAGTTCCATGGCCGGTCCTACCATAGCGCCTAGGGCTGAAGTATTTGCCTGCACGGTTGGCCGAAAACCAAGCAAGGCCAAGTACTATGTGGATGATACAGCTGAAATAATGAGATTGATGCAGGGCCTAGCCTGTGTTTCAGAACAAACAGTTATATTTTAGGCATGGGGGACAAAGGTTGATGAATTACTATATGTTGTGCTTCTAGCTGCTTTTTTCTTTGTCCAAATTGTGAACATCTTAGGTTCGTTTTATGCTTCTTTCTTCTCTCTCCTATACTTTCTTATGGCTTTCTTGATATTTCTATGTAAATTACCATAGCTGTTGTTACTGAGAGAAACCCTGTATCGAATCCCCTTAGAATGTTTGATTTCTATCAGGAAAAACATGTAAATATATTTGTTTTTCCTCCACCAAGATGAACTCTGCTTTGTTTTCCTAATGCATTTCATAGTTCTTCCATTGGTGAGTTCTCAGCCTCAGTTTTGGACTTCTGGTTGGTGTAATTATTTTGGTGCTAGCTGCTTGTTTGAGATTTGTTTATTCTCTGGGAAAATGTTTTTATATTTTTGTAGAGATCAGTGAAGATGTCCCTTCACCACAATGTTGAAACTCGAGGTCAATGGTGCTTTTAAATTTAATATAAAAACTTTGATTTGTTCTTGGGATTCTTGTACCTGCACTAGATAATACTTGAGCTTCAAATATTATTAAAAATATGGTAGTCCTAATCCATAACTTTCCATGTGCCAAACATTACCAAATGGAAAAATTATGTGCTTATTTGACCTATTATGCGATAAATGGTCAACTTCGTAGAATCATAGGGATCTGATGCTGGGTATATATATTTTTGCTCTGAAAGTAACCATAATGCTTTTAACACAGCAAAGACAAAAATATAATGTGCTTAGAAAACTGTAACGATTCATGGCAATGCTATTTAATTAGGTTGCTATACCAGTACAACGTTGGAGGTCCAAATGAAACATTTGTTTATAGCATAGTTCATATGACCAAGGCCTCAGTTTCAAAACAAACAAGCCATGAAGTCTTACATTTCTTGTTTTGCTGGTTTGTGTGTTTGTTTGTTTCCCATGCCAAAGTAAGGTGATGAACTTGATCGACGAAGTTCACTTCGATGCTACATAGTCAATAAGGCAAAAATACTTATTTCGTCTTTAAGTGTCAATTTCGTTCTCAATATTTTATATTTTGGTCAATTTTATTCTTTGATTAATTTTTTTCAAAAAATTAACGACAGATTATATCTTGTTTTTCAATTTGAATTATGATTTGAGTTTTTTTTCTTATCAATTTTACATTATATATTATTAGTCAGGTAAATTTTGTCATTAATATTTTGACAAAAATAAGATCAAATGATGAAATTGACTAAAATTTGAAACATTGGGGAAAAAATTGATTGCAAAAAAAAATTAAGGACAAAATTAACAATTGATGTAAAATTTGAAAAATGAAATGAGTACTTTTGTCTAGTACATAATAAGTATGAATCCAGAGAGAATCTCTCTCAAGGAATAAGCTGATCAGGGATTTCTTTAGAGACATTGACTGAAACAGAAAATATTGACAATAAAACAAGTCAGTGGATCATAGAACATACTTTGGTTGCACTTAAAATATTGATGATAAAATAAGTGGATCATAAAAAATACTTTGATTTTGCACTTGAGAATAGTTGGGATATATTTCGTACCATTGATTTCTTTATAATTAATTAATTACTGCTAGAGACAACGTAGGCTTCAAGATCCATGAAACGACTTATACATATATGCAAGTATGGTTTGGTTTTCCAGAGACCTCCTTATCCTTCCTGATGTTTGATTCGACGAAGTAAATATGGAAATGGCCAGACCTAAAATTACAGTACGATAAACCATTCCAAAATTAACTTCATACTGGAAGATAAAGACGTCAAAGCACAAAATTGATAATGAAAGGAACATTTGTGAAAATGAATTTAACTAAGGTATTTTCGGCATAAATTTTTTAAATTTGTTTAAAATATTTAAGAAAAATGTTTTTCAACACGTTTTGTTATCATTTTTTTTATAGAAAACTTATTATTTAGTTTTTAAATTTATACCAAGTTAACTAATTAGTTCATGCTTGAATAATCAAAATATACTATTCATTCTTTGAATTATTGCAATTGTCAACGATTTGATCCCTGGGTCAAATTCAGGGACCAAAAAGTATAAATTCAAGGAACAAATAGTTAAAATTTAGTATAAATTCACAAACAATAAAGTATAAAATTAGTTTAAATTCAAAGATCAAATAATATTAATTTAGTATAAAATTAGTTCAAAATTAGAGAATAAAAAGTGTTAATTTAATATAAATTTAGGGACTAAAAAGTATAAAATTAGTTAAAATTCAGGGACCAAATCATAGCTAGGGACCAAATAGTTGATAATTGAAATATTTTAGGGACCAAATCGTGTATTTTGATTATTTTGGGACTTATTAGTTGACTTGACTCGGTATAAATTCAGAGATCAAATAATAAGTTTTCTCATGTTTTTTTAAAGAGGAAACGTACTATTCGATCCTTGATTTCTCATAGTTTCAACGATTTGGTCTTTGCATTATTGAAACTAGTTTTGGACCCGTGCGATGCACGGGTGATGTTCTATGATTTTTTTCATATAGCAAATATTTATTCCATTGATTTATGTAATTTCTTTAAGAACATTATTCTATGAACTAAAATGTGATTATGAAATTATGAATTTGTTGTAAATACTCATGATGTATTTGTTTTAAGAGCATTTTTTGGATGTACATGCGATTTTTTTAGATGTAACTATTTTTAGGTTAAAATATCATGGTATGTTCAATTCAAAAATAATAATTAATTATTTAATATCTCTGCTAATAAATTATTTAAATATAATTAATCTTTAAAAATTTCTGCTACTAAATTATTTAAATAATACGTACATAATATTTAGATGAATATCATATTATTTGTTTTTTTGTTTTTTATTGATGCTTTATAGTTAGATATATTTTAATATAAACATCATATGATTAATTAACACATACATAAAAACTATATGATAATTAATGCTTCTATTTGTTATAATTTCGTACTATACGTTTTTATCATTGTATTTTAAACTTCTTAATGAAAAAGAATAAATATTTATTATCATATTCAACATCTTTGTTAATAGTTATAATACAAAAAGTTGAGAAAAAAACATCTACAATTTTATTGGTATTCGCCTGATCATAAAGTATATATGTATTTATCAACTTTTAGTTAATGTATAACTTGTCATAGCTATATGTGCAGTCTTAAACGCATTGCAAATATTCGCGGAAATAAAACAAATGAAAACCCATCAATTGGGAAAAAACTTACTCATAATTCAGTCATATTTAGTTACAGAAAGAAAACACTACAGAATTATAAAAAATTAATATCACCTAATAACTTCAACTCAGAAAGTTGTCAAAGAACGAACGTAATTGACACAACCTTTAATACGAAACTTATATGGTACGGTACCGTGTATCTCCTTCAACTGTGTAAACATTGCACTTCCTATGTAGTGCAAATACTTTCCACACTTCCCATCTTTATAGTTGAATTTGATAGAAGGGTCAGCGAAAACACACGTATCCTCAGAGTAGAAAAGAAATTGATATGTGGACAATACGGGACCCGCTGATACAATCATGTCCCAACCACTGGGATTTTTTGATGTTGTTGATTTACGCCAAACGTCAAAGAAATCCAACGGAATGAAGTCTTGAGGGCTTTTTGACACAATTGCAAGGGAGTTATTTGCATCTATTAGTTTAAGACTATTACCACGTTGAATATCTGGAAGTGCCAAATGACTAAATTCGTTTTTCGCGACATTAAAACAGGCGATGTACATCTGTTGCTCTTTTCGCTGGTTCTCGATGTTAGCCAACCAATAAATCTTGCCATTTATGTAAATTTCTTGTTCGTGCAGTAAGCCAACATTATATTCACACAACATTGGAGTGGACCATCTACGTGTGGACGTTGCAAACATTGAAATCCATGATTGGTCTTGGTTAAGAGTCGTCTTCCACATAAGTACAACTACGTATGACTTGATATTGTCTTTATATGCAAAGGCTGACCTGATAAAGTCCATGATTGGTCTTTGTTGGTATATTCGCTTGAGATGCTAACAAAAGCTCTATGAGGCTCGATATGCCTTCGAAAATCACATATAATAATATGACGTTCCTTGTTTTTTTTGCAGAACTTGCTGTAGTATAACATAAATTCTCGGTCTCTTATACTACTGTTCCAATTCTTTGAGACCAGGCGAAAATCGAATAACTCTTCTATTGAGAAATTTGTCATCACAACGTGCATAATGTCAGCAGGTAACTCAAATTCACCGAATCGGAAAATACAATCCATTTAATTCCTAAAAGTAAAAAGATCAAATTCTGTTATACACTAATACAAAAGTTAAGAGTATAAAGAAATTAATATTATCGATTTACATACCTTAAACAATGTTGATGTAGACTGAATCGATGAAGACGACAAAGTAATAGCAAAAGTATCAAGCTAATTAAAATGTTTTTGAAGGCGGCAAAGTACTCAACAATTGCTTTTAATATCACCTTGTACCTATTCTGCAAATTTTCCTAGTGCGTAAATTGCATAATTGATGATGTATATCAATTAGCTCTTTATAGAATGAATCAAAATTCAATTTACCTATAATGCAGTTTTTATTGGTGCGCCATATGAATACTAAATAATTGAAACAGAATCTATAATTAAAAACATTATTGGACTATGTACTATGGTAATACAATGAGATATATGAGATATGGGCTAGTCTAAAAATATATAAATTCAATCGCTGATATATGAGATATGGGCTAGTCTAAAAACATTATTGTAAAAGACGTATTCATAGCGTAACAAATAAAATACACTTATGGTTATCAACTTCATTGGTAGGAGGTTTCACTTTGATGGTTTGACCAGTAACCGGATTGCATATGACAAAAAAAGGCTTGGACTTGCTCTGATCGGATTGCAAACAAATTATACCATCAATTGATCCTAAAACAACCAACTTCACTGATTCACGAAATCCTACTCGTGGAATAATTTGTTGCCATTTTTCTATGTTTATGTACCTCTTGGAAATAGTAATAAACATCCTATAAGGTTTAAGAAAAGGACCAAAATCGATAGTAAGCAGATGACATTCTTTGTTTGCTTTAGAAAATTTATTATAAAATAGCGCAAACTCCTTGTCACGAACACTACTATCCCAATTTTTGCACACAAGTCGGACTTCATAAAGTTCCTCGGTCGTTAACATTGTCATGATTGTGTGCATCATATCGTTTGGTAACTCGTAATTACCAAAACGAAATGAAGCAGTAATGGAATCACTGAAAAATTCAAACAAAACAAACGTATCACATATGAATTTCATTAAAATTATAATCCTAAACGAATTGGACTTGTTAGTATACCTTGATGAATGCGGAACTAAAATGCTAGTCAATACAGAGAAAACACGGATTACTCCTTAGAAAGATTTTGTTGAATAAGACGTTGATAAGTAACACAATAAAACATGTCATACACGTAAATTTAAATTGGTTAGATGTGAGGCGTGACTAATTAATGACAATTTCGTATGTAACCAAATATGAACTCTTAAAACAATTATTCCTAAAAAAAGTCAATTAATATTAAAACACAATATTCTCATACAAAATTGATGGTGTTAAACATTTTACTTCAACTCATCAAATATCCAATTTGTCGCTTTTGGTAATGTATTGGAATGATATCATTAAAATTTTAGCCTTTCTTTTATTTTACCGATTTTGGCCACGTATAGTAACTATACATTAATGCAACCAAATATGAGCATTACAACATTGCTATCAATCACATGCCACCGTCATTCTATTATTATAGTTATATTACCTTAATTTGAAATTCTTAGCCTCATCTATGAATATATACATTTTACAATTACCTAACAAATTGATTAGATGCTTATGTCACGTTCATAAAAGTTAAAATTATAGAATTTCATCAACTCATAACTTTCAAGAATTATCCTTGTTTAAAGTCCTCATCAAAGATTTTTTTAACCAATTTAATTTTTGTTAATTTTTTTCCAAATTGCGGTCAGAAGAGATTCGCAAAATAATATATCCCTATATTCCACATAATTAATTACCAAATAAAATTAGTGCTTAGCCATTNGGCCTAGTGGCCTTAAATCGTAGGGCATGGCCGCTAGGCCATGCCCCTTCCCTTAATTATGGGGCATGGCCTAGCGGCCATGCCCCTTAATTTGTGGGGCATGGCCGCTAGGCCATGCCCTTTAAATTGTGGGGCCTAGCGGCCATGCCCTTAATTACTGGGGTATGGCCGCTAGACCATGCCTACGGTGGGGCATGCTTGTCCTTGTTCAGGGTATGCTTCCGTTGTTATATTATCAAATACATATATCATATGCCCCGATTTTCCTATACATATATGTATTTTCCATATAAGTATTTATCATTTTGTACTCATCTATACATTAAAACACCTTAAAATAATGAATTATATAACGCCTTTTAAATAAAATTTCTCAAACCTCAATTGGATAATTTTTCTTATATGTGAGGCGTGCATAATTAATGCCAATTTTGTATGTAACCAAATACGCACTATTAAAATAATTAGTCCTAAAAAAAGTCAAGTAATATTAAACTCATACAAAATTGATGGTGTTAATCCTTTTCCTTCAACCTATAAAGTATCCAAATTGTCTCTTTTGGTCATGTATTTTAATGATATTATTCTAATTTTTGACTTTCTTTTATTTTACCAATTTTGGTCACGTATAGTAAATATAACTTAATGCAACTAAATATGAGCATTACAACATTGCTATCAATCACATGCCACTTTCATTCTATTATTATAGTTATATTACCTTACTTTGAAATTCTTAGGCTCATCTATGAATATATACATTTTACAATTACCTACCAAATTGATTAGATGCTTATGTCACGTTCATAAAAGTTAAAATTAGAGAATTTCATCAACTCATAACTTTCAAGAATTATCCTTGTTTAAAGTCCTCATCAAAGATTTTTTTTACCAATTTAATTTTTGTTAATTTTTTTTTTCAAATTGTGGTCAGAAGAGATTCGCAAAATAATATATCCCTATATTCCACATAATTAATTACCAAATAAAATTAGTGCTTAGCCATTTTGAAATTCTGTAATTACAAATCGGGTCATTTACTTTTTTCATATATGTATTGATAATTTTGTACTAATATATATAAATTAAATTACTTTATAACAATGAATTATTTTATCTACAATCCTAATAATACATATATCATATGCCCCGATTTTACTATACATATATGTATTTTCCATATAAGTATTTATCATTTTGTACTCATCTATACATTAAAACACCTTAAAATAATGAATTATATAACGCCTTTTAAATAAAATTTCTCAAACCTCAATTGGATAAATTTTCTTATATGTGAGGCGTGCATAATTAATGACAATTTTGTATGTAACCAAATACGAACTATTAAAATAATTAGTCCTAAAAAAGTCAAGTAATATTAAACTCATACAAAATTGATGGTGTTAATCCTTTTCCTTCAACGTATAAAGTATCCAAATTGTCTCTTTTGGTAATGTATTTTAATGATATCATTCTAATTTTTGCCTTTCTTTTATTTTACCAATTTTGGTCACGTATAGTAAATATAACTTAATGCAACCAAATATGAGCATGCCACCTTGATTCTATTATTATAGTTATATTAACTTACTTTGAAATTCTTAGGCTCATCTATGAATATATACATTTTAAAATTACCTACCAAATTGATTTGATGCTTATGTCACGTTCATAAATGTTAAAATTAGAGAATATCATCAATTCATAACTTTCAAGAATTATCCTTGTTTAAAGTCCTCATCAAAGATTTTTTTTGACCAATTTAATTTGTTATTTTTTTTAAAAAAATGCGGTCAGAAGAGATTAGCAAAATTATTTATCCCTATATTCCACAAAATTAATTACAAAAAAAATTAGTGCTTAGCCATTTTAGAATTCTGTAATTACATATCGGGTCGTTTACTTTTTTCATATATGTATTTATAATTTTGTACTAATATATATAAATTAAATTACATTATAACAATGAATTATTTTATCTACAATCCTAATAATACATATACCTAGCACTGTCAAAACGGGCTTAGGCCCGCGGGCCGGCCCGGCCCGCCCGCTAAATGGGCGGGCTTGGGCTTAAAAAATTTGGCCCATTTAAAAACGGGCCTAAACGCCCCGGCCCGTTTAGCCCGTGGCCCGTAACGGGCCGGGGCGGTTAGGCCCGTTTACATTTTTTTAAGAAAATTTGCATGTAAAAATGTTTAGGCCCGCGGGCCGGCCCGCCCGCTAAATGGGCGGGCTTGGGTTTAAAAAATTTGGCCCGTTTAAAAACGGGCCTAAACGGCCCGACCCGTTTAGCCAGTGGCCCGTAACGGGCCGGGCCGGGCCGGCCCGTTTAACAGTGCTACATATACCATATGCCCCGATTTTCCTATACATATATGTATTTTCCATATAAGTATAGTATTTATCATTTTGTACTCATCTGTACATTAAAAAACCTTAAATTAATGAATTATATAATGCCTTTTAAATAAAAAATCTCAAATGGCACAGAAAAAAAAATGGCTCCATGTTAAAAGAACTTGTATATATATAACATCAAGTTAATTTTTTACCATCATTTCTCTATATGTTACATTATACTTATACATAACAGTAATCAACAAATCATTGTCAACACAATTGGTACTCAATCGACGTTTATATAATACACATTTAATAAATTTCATTAGAAAATTAAAAGGAAATTTCAAATTTGTTTATCAACATCTCCATAGCATATAATGTAAGCAAATACTTCCACTGTATGGAAAATTCAGACTGGAAAAAAGATAAATTTAGTATGGCTCGATGTTATACTGATTTATATATATCGTAAAGTTTACTTGTTATGAACATTCATATGCAGGTGTGATTATATCCATCCAACAAGATACTCCTAATATAATTAGAAACAGAACTGGTACTAATTTGACGTTGAACTAATTCACATCTTATAATCTACCTTTACGATTAAAATCATGTAAAAAACGTAAGGTTCCATTAAAAAAATAGGATGAATAACATATAAATGACGTGTGTATTAAAATGACTATTAGTTATATATATTTAAAACGCAAATGTCCGAATTAAATTATAATGACGTTTTCTTTTTACCAATTTGTTCATATTATATATATTTAAAACGCAAATGTCCGACCATTGCATCGAAGATGTTGTGAAAATGGATATCCATGATTCATTTGAGCTTCTGGACGACTTCCACATCGAAATGATAACATATGAATTAGTAGAACTGATGAATGCAAAAGCTGATTTTACGACACCTGAACATAGTATGATATCACTATTCACATTCTTATAACAGGTAAACAATAATTAATCATTATTTAATCATTATTGATAGTTTTAGTAAACTTACCAAGATCACCAATCCCAAACGCATTTTTCACATTTATAAATCTAGCTGTAACAGGATTACCGATGATAAAGGACATATCTGGTGTCTTCTTCGCATGTTGTATACACAATACACCATCAATAGAACCAATAATCTGTATGTTGTTATAGTTCTGAAAACCAAATTTGTTAAAAAGACTGTGCCATTTCTCACTCATGATACCCTCTTTAGAAATGGTAATGAGCATTCTGCATGGATCAAGCAACCTGGCACAATCAAGTGTCAGCAATAGGCGTTTAGGATTTAAGATGCATATCTTGTTGTAATACTCAGTGAAATCTTTGTGATGAACGCTGTCGTACCAGTTTTTTGAAACCATGCTTATTACGCATAGCTCCTCAACAGAAAATAACGACATAATATTAAACATGACAAGGGCAGGTAAGTAAGCATCACCCATAGAAAAAAAAACTGCATGGCTATTTGACAAACGATTCGCTAAAAAGTTATAAGGTTGGCGAATGGGTTGAAGTGATTTCACTAAGTACAACACAGGACATATATATAGTGAAATAAATAACGAATAAGGAAATTTCAGTCATACACATGAATATACAATTAACAATTTTACCATCAGTAACATGTGGTTACACGATTTGACACCGTAGGTCGCTTTCAATATTTCATTAATTAATCAAATATAAAATATAATAAAAATTCGCATTTAAAATATCAATTTATTTTTTGTGTAGAATTTTAATAATGATAATCCTTTTGTGTAGACATTTTCAAATAATGACACAATCACTTTATTGGCAATTAAATCAGTATAAAAGGAAACTAGGACTACAATTATATATTGTACCAATTACCTCCAAAAATGGAAAATGTTTTGAGATTAATATCAACTGTGTATATGGCGAAATTTATATAAGGTCCATATATGGTATCAATTTAATCATCTGCAATTCCAAATGTTTTTAGGTTTAGCAC
The DNA here is from genome assembly GCA_003254925.1 of Chamaecrista fasciculata. Classification (NCBI taxonomy): domain Eukaryota; kingdom Viridiplantae; phylum Streptophyta; class Magnoliopsida; order Fabales; family Fabaceae; genus Chamaecrista; species Chamaecrista fasciculata. The sequence goes on along the minus strand of QANZ01052936.1, from coordinate 20,251 downwards.
ACGTCATTACATTTAATTTTAGAATATTATTACATTTGTAATTGTGTGTCTATTATGACAAATATCAAGTGACATTTAATTTAATTGTCACGGTTTTATGTTAATTATTATAACATTTGGAAGATTTCCATATTTAAATGGACTCCTTATATAAAATCCTTAAATATTTTAGCCTCTTGACTCTGTTTTTAATAACAAAATATCGGCTTTAACACCAAACTTATCAAAATCTTTGACTTCTAATCAATTTATTACATATTCTTATTCTAGAATTAGTGTCTTTGTAAAAGATAATTGATGCCAAATTCAGAAACGATGTTAAAATTGATTTACCAATTTTCTTTATATAATTGCCTATTATTGGCAATTCAATAACTATAAAATGAAAATTAGGCACACACTTATAATGAGATTGATAATGATGTATTGTAATCCTTTTTTACGGTCACTTTCGTCCCCAATGTTTTATATTTTGGTCAATTTTATTCTTTTGACTAACTTCTCTCAACAAATTAACGACAGACTACATCATGTTTTTCAATCTGTGTTAAGATTTAAGTTTTTTTAGTCCTTGAATTTGTACTAAATTAATACTATTTGATCCATGAACTTGGACTAACTTTATATTTTTTGGTTTATGAATATATACTAAATTTATACTATTTGATCTCTGAATTTATATTGACTTTGAACTTTTTGGTCCCTAAATTTGAACCAAAGACCAAATCTTTGACAATTGCAATAATTCAGTGACTGAGTAGTATATTTTGATTATTCATGAATTGATTAATTGACTTAGTATAAATTCAATGACCAAATAATTTGTTTTATCATTTTTTTTTGGAAAAGTTGAACCTTATGGCCTTTCTTCGTAACCAAGTTTTCATTTGTCGAAGCTCAATGCTTCCATTAGCGATCTTTCATATATATTTTTTTTTAAATAATATATTTTGTTTTCATCTGTTGGATATATAATTGGTTAAACATGTTAGTTATAAATTTATAAAATTTATTAAATATTTTGATTAATCTAATAATTCTAGTAATACCATATATATATA
>QANZ01052936.1:4466-18574 GCA_003254925.1 Chamaecrista fasciculata | reverse complement strand
TAGGGTAGTTATGATTATGTATCTTGCTAATTAAATAAAAAAGATTTTTTAAAATCCATACATATAAATATAGAATGTGCTCTACGTTAAAAAAAGGTTAAACTAATACTTTGGTCTTTATAATTTAATTTTTAAAATTATTTTTTGTTCTATTTTAATTATCAAACTTTTACATTTATTCAATGGCCAAAAAGAAAATTTTACATTTATTCTATTTTGTTATCCAAAATGTGTTTTCTTTCTGTTTTTGCATTTGATGTTTAAATCTAGAAGATATTGATTTTTTTAAAATTATTTTTTGTTCTATTTTAATTAAAAACAATAATTGTTTGTGTATGTAACGGTCATCTTTTGATCATGAACTAATTTAGGATTTTTTTGAACAACCACCCGAAATATTATTGTAAACAATATTTTGGGCGGTTGTTCCTTCAATATTTGAGTTAGTAAAAGTACTTTTACATTTTATTGTACTTTTACAATTTATTGTACTTATACATTTTATTGTACTTTTACATCTTTTGAACAACCACCCGAAATATTATTGTAGTTTTACATTTTATTGTTTACATTTTTTACATCCTCGGGTGGTTGTTGCCACATTTTTTACATTTTATTGTTTACATTTTATTGTACTAACTCAAATCCCCACCAATTTCCGTTAGTTAATTGCTACATATTGGCAAACGATACTCAATATAATGATAACTAAAATACAAACTCAAGACGTATCATTGTGGAAATTCTAAATATCATTAATCAAAAAGACATGAAAACAGTGACAAATATAAATAAAGTATTAGTGCAGTGAAAACAAATAGGGCTGCACTTACTAAATAAAACAGAAATTAAAACGACATAAAGCCAAGCCACACGAAACATCAAAGTTTGAATGAAACAAAAATACAAAAATCGACGAACGAACTACAAAGACACACATGCTAGTGTAATTCAAATCTTCTCCTGCTTGATTTTCTTGATCATGGCGACAGCACTTGCGGTTAATGCCTCTTTATCGGACTGTGAAACTGGATCATCATCAGTAGCGCTTCTCTTAGAACTTGTACTTGATGCAACTTCGGGAGAAATGGATAAGTCGGTAATTTGAATAGGGATTTGACGACTGTCAAAAACTCCAGTTTTGTTGACCTCCGGGGTCGTCATATCATCACTCAGATCAATAGTTACCTACAAATCCAGTCGAAGTGGAAACAAATCATTATTTTATTGTTTACATTTTTTACATTATAATTTATAGTAAACTAATTGCAAAGAAAACATACATCAACACGACCATCGCTTGACAGCTCATTGACATAATTGCTATTATCCTGCATACATAACACGTATAGAGTGTAGCCAATAGAAAATAATATAAAATTTTAACACATTATAGGTTTACATAGTATATAAAAAAAATGAATATAAACATACAGCAAGAACTTTTTCACTCGATGGTCCACTGGCAGAATTGTTCAAATCCTGCGTGTTAACGATAAAAATATGTTTGTTAAATAATCACATATTATTATTTATTATTTTATGAATATAATTTATTTACCGAGTTGGAGGGTGCAAGACGTGCAATGATTGTTTTGTCATCAGTCATGCGCTGAACGGTGAACAATGGGTCCATTGTACGTGTAAAGGCTTTAACTTGTACCTTGAAAACGAATCGTTTGCCAAGAAATTTGTCAAACTTCTCAGCAACGTTCGTAGCATCCACCTCAGACTGTGCAAAATAAAACGTCATTATACACTTTCCAATATTGACATTTATTAATGCAAAAATGGATAAAAGAGAAAAATACCAGAGATGCCTTTTGATGAAGCTCATTGGCCGAAACACCCAAGAATTTAGCGCACTCACGGTCGAACAAAGTAATAAAAGCAGAAGTGGACTCGTCAATAACCAATATTTGAACCTTATATCTATATCACAATATATATTAAATAAAAAACAATCCATTAGAATTTAAAATAACAAAACATTAAAAAAAATTGCGATAAAATTCAACTATTACATTACCTGATCCGGCAGGTAGGATAAAGAACATTACATTTATCACACGAGTAACCCCTACCATCACGAATAACTTTCTTAGCGCACCTAGTGCAAGATTCATACCACCAGCCACCGTCTGTATCAACTTTGAGTATTTCGGCCACTATGCAATGTTCGCTTTTATCCTCTTTTTCATAAAGATCAATGATTGATACAACAATATAACCAAAACCACCATCATCATGAGCAGGTGCAAGAGGATTAGGAGACAATAATATTCTGCTATCAGAACCACCTATTTGCTCAGGCAAGAAAGTGGCAAAAAATTCTTCAAAAGTCGAATTATCCTAGCCTTGATTGTCGTGCTCTTACGTGTAGGGCCTAGTGGACCAATGTTTCCAATTGACTCAAATTGTTTCGCCATCTTTCAACTTTCACGAATATATTATAGCAATGGTTGACCAAAACTCAATTCGTACAGTCTCTAACTCTCTGGCCAATATATAGAATTAAGTTGGAGTGTGATCATTTTTGTAAATTGGTGATACTCAACTAATTGATTACAAATTATAATTAGTAACCCAATTGATTATACACTCATTTAATTGATTATTTAGAGATACCATATAATCAAATTAATTGCATTTCCAAATTCGTCAATTGTAGTTAGGAAAATATAGAAATTATTATATAAACAAATTACAAATTAATATAAAAAATAATGTTATATTTATGATAATTTCATGAAGTAACATGCATTGCTTGTTAATTACGTGAATTAATAAAATTGGGCCATAAATAACCCCTAAACCCTAGTGATGGTAATTAATGGATGATATTCAACTACAAAAATCATGATTGTGATTTCCAATCATGCTTTTAGGATTACTATAAATGAAATCAATTAACAATTTTGTGAATCAAACTATTATAATGACACAAAATTAATTTTTATTTAATTTAATTTTACAATTTCCACATGGCAATACGTATACAATTTTAAGCTAAATTCCACGTGGCATGCAATTAGTGATATCAAATATGCCATATAGGAGACACGTCATGGACACGCATTAGTCTTTTCAAATTCGTTGGTGGGCCCCATGCCATGTAGGAGCCATGTGGCATGATTTGAGGCTTGCTTCTCCTTATTATATCTTAGAGAATAGATACACTATTTAGACTCAAGAATTACAAATGTCAATTGGTTAGTCTATGTAGCATCTCTTCGTTACTTGTACCAATGACATGGTCATTAAGTGCACATGTGACATGTTATCTAATAATCTAATAATCTAATAATCTAATCTAATCTAATAATCACTATAAAACAATGGTTTCAACTTGACACGTGTCAAGCTCAAGTTTTTTTTTTTGATCCAAGTCAAGCTCAAGTTCAACATTAGCAAATTCCGATCTTTTTGCCTCTCACTCTGCAGCTGACATGTGTCCCTCTTATTATTAAAAAAAAAAAAACCCTGCACCACACGATTTCTTCACGCATCCTCCACCTAATTCAAACTTCCTCCAGAAAATTTATTTCTGCAGTTTTAGATCAATCTTTTTTTTTTTTTCAATTTTGTCTCCAAAATTTACATCAACTGTCAATTTCATCCTCAATCTTTTTTTGTTGTCAATTTTGTACTTTCTGATTTTGTCCCCAAACTTTACATTAACTCTCAGTTTCGTCCCCAAACTTTTTTGTTGTTCAACTTCGTCCCCAAAATTTACATCAACTATCAATTTCATCCTCAATCTTCTTTTGTTGTCAATTTTGTACTTTCTGATTTTGTCCCCAAACTTTACATTAACTCTCAATTTTGTCCCGAAACTTTTTTTCCTTTCAACTTCATCCCCAAACTTTACACAAGCTGTCAATTTCATCCTCAATCTTTTTTTGTTGTCAATTTTGTACTTTCTGATTTTGTCCCCAAACTTTACACTAACTCTCAACTTCGTCCCCAAACTTTACACAAGCTGTCAATTTCATCCTCAATCTTTTTTTTTATGTCAATTTTGTCCCCAAACTTTACATCAACTGTCAATTTCATCCCCGATCTTTCCCATTTTCGTCAATTTTATCTTTTAACTAACTTTTTTTAATAAGGCAAAAGTACTAATTTTGTCCCCAAACTTTACACTAACTCTCAAATTTGGTCCGCAAACTTTTTTTGTTGTAAACTTCGACCCCAAACTTTACACACGCTGTCAATTTCATCCTCAATCTTTTTTTTGAATCTAAGTTAGGATTTGAGTTTCTTTTTCTATCAATTTTACATTATATATCGTTAGCCATATAGATTTTGTCATCAATATTTGGCTAAAGTAGGAGTAAAGGATTAAAAATATCTAATTTAATCTAATCTAATCAATAATCATAAAAAATTTGATCCTCAAAAGAAACGGCGCCATTTCAGTCCCAAAATCAGATTCAGACTTTTTTCAATTGGCATTTCAAATTTTAAACACCAATCTTCCACCATACGCTTTACCTATAATTTTAGAATCTAGAACTTCAACCCTAATCAAAACCCATCTCACTCTCACTTTTTTCTCCTCCTCCGCTGCGCTCCTCTTCCCCTTCTCCCACCATTTCTTCTTCTTCCCAAAACGACGCCGTGTTGCTCGACCGCCGGCCAAACTTCCAGCTTCAGGGCATGGACGGCGAAGTCGACTGTCTTTTTCACAGTTTATTGAAGATATTTCAGATGACTCACCAATCTGAACAAAAAATCGTCTTCCTCTTCGTCGTCGTCATCTGCACTCTGAAGAAAAGTTCCGGTCATCTTCTTTTCGATTCCGGCCACCGTCCATGCAACACAAACTTCCGGGTAATCTTTTGCCTCAGTTCGCAATTATAAAGTTCGCATCTTTGTGTTGTTTTGGGTTCTGATTTTGTGTTGGGTTCTAATTTTGGAGATTCAACGAAAATTGCACAGGAATGACAGTTCGCATCTTCAACATGTGAGCAATTACAAAAAAAGAACTGCGATCAGTTCGCTTCTACAGTGCCAAGGTCAAGGTTTGCTTTTTTGAATCTATCTTGCTTTGTGATTATACATTTTTATGATAATTTTTTAGAGATAAGGACTTAAATGAAGAATATATAATGATTCCAAGACTAAACCATAAGTTAAATGTATACTGAACCGTGATTCTGGGACATTTGGGACCTTTCTATAATTTTTCGCTAACTTAATTTGGTATTCCTGTTGCTTTGGTTGAAACCAGTGTGAGATTGAAGAGGTCTGTAGCTTAAGGACTAAAAATGTAATTTTAGCTTTTGGGATGTCTATAGACAGTGTATAACTGAAGAAGTTAGCATGATTTATTATGCTTTGTTGGAGGGAAAATCAGATCAGTGATGAATGCTGATCCAGGATGGTTTCAAACATCGAATAATATAGCTCAAGTAGCTGTATTTGTAGTCCCAATACTAAATAAGACAGTTGTGCTAATGGGATGGTTGTAATATCCTCTATCAACTGTAATATGTCTCATGGGATAGTTGTAATGTCTTTCTCATTCCTTGGCTCATAGCATGTTTAATTTATGTTTTGCTGAGTTTCTGTGTTTTAAGCAACAACCTGCTACATCTTTGTTTTTTTTTTTTTTCCGGTAAGCTGCTAAATCTTTAATTTATGTATTATTTTCCCTTCAGATTATTTTTTAACAAAACAATCTGTCTATGTTCAAATTTTCCCCTTGCCACAGGCTGGAGACAACACACGAAAAATTATGAGAAAAAGTGTGCACAATTGAGGAACAAGGATGTAAGAGGAGATGATGTACTAAGTATGGACAAAACTAGAGCTGCAGTGAAAGACCTGTATGCTGGGATCTTGGTTGCAATTCAACGAGCAGAGTCAATCTCGAAGAGAATTCAGAAAATAAGGGATGAAGAATTGCAGCCACAAGTTGTTGAACTTTTAAAAGGATAAGATATAACATTGGAAAACTAAACAGACTCAACTATACTTGAATTTCATCAGTTTCTTATTTTCCGCTTTCCTAATGCAGCCTAACACAAACATGGAAAATTTTGTTGGAATCCCATGAAATGCAGAACAAAATTCTCTCCGAAGTAAAAACTTTCACATGTCCCACATATGGGAAATTCTGCAATGAATCTCACAGATTGGCAACTCTTCAGCTTGAAACTCAGCTTCAAAATTGGAATGCGTGTTTCAGAGCAATGAACAAAATGAAGAAGCTTTCTCTAAAGGTAGCTTTTATTTTTTTTGTTTCTTTCTGACAGTGAATTAATTACATTCTTACATTTTGTAAGTGAAACTCTCATTTAGTGATGTTAAAACATAGAAAAGAAATAAGTGATCACTGTCTCCCTTATGATGATGAATTATTGTATTCTTTATCACTAATTCACTTGAAATATTTTTTTATATACTAAAGCTATTTATCTACGGTTATTAGAGATTTAAATCTTATAAATTGTACAGCTGACTTTTGGGTTTGCTTCCAGTGAAAAATTGTAGCCTACTTAAATACCTTCCAGTGAAAAAGGTATTACTTTGCTCTCATTTTTTTGAAGGGTCATAGCTCAAGAATAATTTTTGCAATATTTGCAGGCAATGGTGTTTGGTAGAGTTGGTTAGAGTTGGTTAGAGTTGTGAACTTTTATATTAATCAATGGTGTTTGTTTCAAGTATTTATAATTAGATCTTTCAGGGACTAAATTGAAAAATCTATCATCTTTCGGTGACCAAATAATTAAGTTACTCTTTTTAAAAGGAAGATGACTAAATTAAATCAAGTACTCAATTTTCAGGTGTATTCTCTATCTTTTTCTTGATGTCTATGCTGACTACTACTGCAGTTGCATTTTTGCCCAAATTACCACTAGGTAACAGTCCTCTATCATCTATGAACTCAATTTTGGAATGAGTTACATTAAAAGCATATGGGAAATCTGAGTTCGGTATAGTCTCCAAATCAGTGCTATGTTTAAGTATCTTTAGTACTGCACTTTAATTCCTTAATGTTCATGTTTCTCAAATTGGAGTGGATATATAAATTTATAAATTTACTACTATTTTACATATCAGTTAATTGGAATTGCTTTGAATGAAAGACTTGATTGTTCATGTCTTTGTTGAAATTAACTGCAACTCCCCTAAATTTTCGTTTTGGTCTTAGCTGAGGAAGGTCCCTTTATCTCTGCTTCTATTTTGGTACTGCACTTTACTGCAATTTACTTCTATTTTACATATCATTTAACTGAACAATCCATATTGAAAGAAATTAAGCACTTTCTTCTAAGAGTGGAGTTGATCTAATATTGAAAGAAATGAAGCATTCAACCATTAAGCACTTTCTTCTAAGAGTGGAGTTTATCTACTATTAATTAGTTTGTTCATTTTAGTGTTTAAGGTGCTTAAGTTGTTGATATGGTAAATCAGAAGAAGACTTGCACCGATTGGAGAGGTATGTAGCTTAATCTGTTTGCAGAGTATAGTAGCTTTGTATTATCACTTAATATTGTGCATGTATATTAATTTGTTGCACACATTTAAAGGGCTGGATACTTAACATTGTAGTGTTCAATTAGCTGAAACTGAAAATTTTTCGTTACTATATTTAATAAAAGGCCTAAATTGATTGTAACTGTATCTGTTAAGGACTAAATCTTATAATTTGTAATATGTCATAGGTATTCTTTTCTTGAACTGCTGTGTGTGACTTTCTTAATCTGTAATCTGTCATGTTGCCACTTTCCAAGCTAAAAGTTGTTCATTTTATTAAATTTTAGCTACTATTGTGGATTTTATTAAATTTTTGTTATTATATTTAACAAAATGACTAAAGTGGACTGATTAGTTGTAGCTGTGGATTATATTGGTCAAATATGATATTTTGGCATTTTATTAAATTTTAGTTACCATTTAGAGAAGCATTTGAAGGAAAATTGCAAGCACAAGCACTTTTCTGAACTTTCGATTGAGTTAAAAAAAAAATTGTTAAATGAATCTCAATTAAAGTTTAAACTAATAGCAAGAGGCTTTTCTTGCTTCAACACTCTTCATGGAAATAGGTTTTAGTTCAATATTTCAGTGCAGTTCAAGTAGGTGTTCTGTTTTATATAAACTTTCATTAGTTAATGTTGTAATTATGAAGTTAAAACAGTTTATACTTTAATTTTCTTTTCCCTACCCTCTTTATATATTTCTTTCCATTCAAACATACTCTGGAGCTGAATTAAATTGTGCATTAATGCAATTTGAAACAAATAGTAGCCTTTCTAGCTTTGTTTTTGTAAATTTTAACTTCCCATATGACACTGATATTATTTTATTCCATTGTGCTATTATCATAAATCTTAAATTATTTCCATCAATATATTAGAATTGGCTACACTTTTAGTTATTAAGAAACCTGCATAAATCATCCAACCAATTTAGTGTTCTCTGTTGTAATTCTGTAATAGTTGCTGAGACTGCTATGTAAACACAGATAAAGAAAAGATGTTGTAATTCTGTTCTCTGTTGTAATTCTTTCTACTGACATAAAGATAAAGAAAAGATGTGAAGAGATGAGAAGTGAGGATTGCTTGAGAGTGAACACATTTTACCAAATCTGTTTGGTTAGCATTTTTCTGAAAATGAAGATTTCTTGAAGGAAGACATGAATTCCCAAATCTGAGTGTTCTCACTTTTTCCCAAAATACATATATTCCAAATGGCTTTAGGCAAATGTTACTGCTAAACTGCTAAAGCCTTAAAGTGGGATTGACACAAGCAAGACAAATTCTGCTCTTAAGTTCGGTAAATATATATATATATATCTATTAACAAATTTTCCTCTTGACTTCTGTAAACAACATATATGTAGAATGCTTTAATGCCACACCATTGCTGTTAACAAATTCTGCTCTTAACTTCTGTTAAATTTCAGTATTTCACATATAGCTCAATTTTTCTGTGTGTAGCAATGTGATGCAGGACTAAGAGAGAGTAAGAAGGCAATCAAATTATATGAGAATGCTGATTGTGTTTATTTTGTCATTTTCATTGTTTGGGTTGGATATATTCTGTACTGTTTCAGTTTATGGAATTTTGGTCAATTATATATTGAATCTTAATCAGCAAGTGGAATATATTTGTTTAACTGTTTCTTTTTAGGGACTGTAATGGTACGTACAATTATATTAAATTCTGTATAAATTTTTGTAGGGTCACTTAGGCACTGCCTATTACCATTTTATATGACCATAAATATGTGCTAAAGTGGGATTTTATTAGGCATAGACAACAAGAATGTGTAGTTGCATTGTATTAGGCAAGAAAAAGACTTGCCATTTTCCTTCTTGCCATTTCAAAAGACTTGCCTTAGTATAATATTTTGGTAGAAGTAGTCTTTTTTGATCTGTAATATATGCGAAACTGCTATACTTATGTTAGAGTTAATATAGCTGCAAATAAATTGCCATCAGTAATGTAACCTGTAACTGTAATGTTATATATATATATGTAACCTGTAACCTGTATTCCCTTGAGTTAGTTTGACAAAATTCACACTTTTTATAATTAATAGAATGAAACTACTATAAAACTCCTTCACAGTGTTATTGTGCAATTGTAGCTATTGTTGATTTTGTAGAAATTGTCAATCTATTACAAGTTACATTCTGAGGATTCCCAATTATATAGATTTACAAGAAAACACCTGTGCGAATGCACGGGTACCATACTAGTATGTCATATATTAATGTCACATGTGCAACTATTTGGTCCATCAATTTTAATACTTAAATATGACTTGACTCCAATTTAAAACTCAACTATTTGGTCATCATTTGGATTCGTTATTTAGAAATATTTTCTTTTCTCAAGATTTATCTTTCACTAATGTCCCTGATTAATTAGAAATTGATCCAAAACAATAGTTATCTTCGACAAACAAATCTTAACTAGAGAAAAATGCAAAACCTCCCTTATTTGTTAGTTGTCATTCCAGCAACCACATATACGAAGATGGAGATAAAAGATTGAAGCTAATCAAAACATGTTATTTAGAAATGAAAATGGAGATGAAATAATATTTGCTTGGAAAAGAAATTCAAACCACAAATTAAGACTCAAAATCGAATTTTTTTTGTGAAAGAAAGTTAAGGTGAATTAGGTCTTGAGGGCTCACCAAGGTAAAGACATGCCTTCAAGCTCTATAAGCATTCATAGATGTACTTACAAATTGCGACTCAAAATGGATTCTAAAAGTATGTTTCCACACAAATTTCAGTTTTTTTTTTTTTTTTCCAATTTTGATTTTACTTTCGGTCCTCAACGAAAAACAAAAAATTCGAAACCCCTTGCTCGTCACTTTCGATTTGCATTTATAGGCAAGGAAAATTCACTCATCCAACCGCAATAGTGTGATGCTGTTGTGTAAAGTTTAAGAAAAAGGTATAGAAATTTAAAAAAGCCCATCCTAAGTTGGTGGCTGGCTAGGGCTCCTTTTTTGTTTATTTTGCTTGGGCTTTAGCCCCTTTTAATAACCAAACAAAAAATCGACTATTATATGATTAGGATGTTAGAGTAGCATTTAATCACGCCATGTCAACATTTAACGTCTATGTGTCTATGTCATTAAGTAACTTAATGAGTATTAACTAAGAGACTAACCAATTGATAATTGAAGGAACAAACTGTTAACTTAGTAAAAAAAAAGAGGAATCACACAATAAACAATAAGTTTCCTCTTTAAAAAACTTTCATCAACAAGTGAATTATTTGATATATTTATGTAATTTTTATAGTTTAAATGAATGTCACATCTAATTTATCATAATAAAGTTTTTTTTTCTCTTGATCTTTAAAGAAAAAAAATTATACTAAAATATGTTTTCAAAGTCATTGATTCTTTAACAAAGATTATGTTTTAAGATTTAACTTCTTTAAAAAAATTATTTTATACTCATTAGACAATTCAAATACAAACTTCTGAGGAAAAACAAAATCCAAACTCAAAATTATTTGTCCATCATCATATCTTAAGGGCTGTTTGGGAGACCATCCCATTTTATCCTATATCATTTTATGAAATGAGATGAGATGATGGAATAGTGAAATGAGATGAAATGATGGATTGATCATTGATGTTTGGATGATTTGAGAGAAAATGATGTTAAATAGGATGTGAAATTATATAAAATGGTATGTAATGAGTGTGGTTGGTTGAAATAGGTTGATGGATTTTTTTAAATTGTATAAGGGTAGAAATAGTAAGAAACAATGAAATGAAATGGAGAGAATGAAATAAAATGATAGGTGTTTAGTTGTGGTTTGAATAGAATGATTTTTGATGACTGAGAACAAGGATGTGTTGCTCATGGAGCGTGGTGAGTCTACCACCTATCAAGAGGCCATCGTGAATCCCAACTCTGAGAAATGGGTTGAAGCCATGAAGGCTAAGATGCAGTCCATGTATGACAACAAGATATGGACCTTGGTTGATGCACCTGAAGGTGTAAAAGCCGTAGGGTGCAAGTGGGTTTTCAAGGAGAAAACCGACATGGATGGCAACGTCAATGTCTTCAAGGCGAGGCTAGTTGCAAAGGGGTTTACTCAACGTCATGGTATTGACTATGACGAAACGTTTTCCCTAGTTGTGATGGCCAAGTCCATTAGGATCCTCCATTCCATAGCCGCATATTACGACTATGAGATATGGCAAATGGACGTCAAAACAACATTCCTTAATGGAACGCTGCTCGAGGATGTGTACATGACACAACCTGAGGGGTTTGTATGTCCAGAGGAACCAGGAAAGGTGTGCAAGCTTCAGAGATCCATTTATGGATTGAAGCAAGCCTCCCGGAGTTGGAATTATTGTTTTGATGAAGTAGTCAAAGAGTTTGGCTTCTTATAAAACCCTGATGAACCTTGTGTCTACAAGAAGGTTAGTGGGAGCACAATTGTGTTCTTGGTGCTATATGTCGATGACATATTACTCATTGGAAATGATATTCCAACGTTGGAGATTGTAGAATCTTGGTTGGGAAAATCATTCTCAATGAAAGACTTAGGAGAAGCTGCCTATATTCTAGGCATCAAGATCTATAGAGATAGATCTCGAAGGCTTCTTGGATTAAGTCAGAGTACATACTTGGATAAGGTACTGAATCGGCTCAGTATGCAAGATTCCAAGAATGGATTCATTCCGATGAATCATGGTTTGGCCCTGAGCAAGAAACAGTGTTCCAAGACACTTGTTGAGCGAGGGCGCATGAGTGGCATCCCTTATGCTCCGGCAATAGGATCCATCATGTATGCCATGCTGTGTACTCGACCCGATGTGTCGTTTGCCCTGAGCATGACGAGCCGGTTCCAACAAGACCCTGGTGAGGATCATTGGACCACTGTCAAAAACATCCTTAAGTACTTGAGAAGAACTAAGGATGAATTCTTGGTATACGGTGGAACTGATGAGGAGCTATGTGTAAAGGGTTACACAGACGCCAGTTTCCAAAACGACCAAGATGATTTCAAATCGCAGTCCGGATATGTGTTTCTCCTAAACGGTGGCAGCGTGAGTTGGAAGAGTTCCAAGCAGAGCACGATTGCTGATTCTACAACGGAGTCTGAGTACATAGCAGCATCAGATGCAGCAAAGGAGGCTGTGTGGATTAGAAAGTTCGTTTCTGAGCTTGGTGTGGTTCCGACCATTGCTGATCCCATAACCTTGTATTGTGACAATAGCAAGCCTATTGCACAAGCCAAGGAGCCACGGTCCCATCAAAGGACCAAACACATACTCAGGCGTTTTCACCTTGTCAGAGAGATGATTGACAGAGGTGATGTAAAGATATGCAAAGTAGCAGGCGAGGATAACGTTGCTGATCCTCTTACGAAGCCTCTTGCGCGGGTCATACATGAGCGGCATGTATCGTCGATGGGGATTAGAAGCATTGATCAGTGTACCTAGTGTAGGAACAACTAGATTGATGATTGTACCTAGTGCAAGTGGGAGTCTGTTGGAGATTGTGCCCTAGGGCCAATCATTTTATGTATATGTTTTGAACATATGTTTGATTAATTTATAGTTGATAAATTATGTTGTTATCATATTATTAGCATGTTTACTATGATAGCGTCCTTGATTAATTATAAGATAATTAATCTAAATTTGTCCCTGGTCGATTGTTCTCGTGGGAGCGAGAATGAACCAAGACCAGCATGACCTCGATGTATAGAGATACCTGCACTAGATGCTTTACGAGAGTCATGGTGCAATTATGTAAGGGTTACAAGTTGCTGGACCGACCCAGAGAGTCCTGCATGGGTTTAGTCATTAGCTAGCCTCTCCTGTACACCTGTCACGATGCCTTATACCTGAGGTCTTGACTATTCCGGCATTGTAGTTGTCGAACTTTGGCCTAGTCCAACGTTGCCCGTAGCAGGGTAGCCATACAGGCTAGGTACGGGTTTGGTTGATTACAGTGCTGAGGAATGTGGTTGACCAAGATGGAATTTTGTCCCTCATAGAGATGAGAGATATTTAACTGGCGCCCTCGATGAGTCTGTCCAAGGAAAGAGTGGCCACTCAGAAAAAAGGGACTAACTCAGGAAATCAAGAAAGTTATGGTTTGGATTAAGGATGACTTTCCCATGCCTTATCCAAGACCAAAATATCGTGTGACAATAGGGTCTATGACAAGGTGGTACTAAGGTTAAATCAGTTTTGATAAAACGATAACTCACGTGTTTTGGGTAGTCGTGATGGCTTGCTAGAGTCCTCTCTCAACTTGTGAGTCTTGGAGATGACTTGTTGCCAACTTCACGTAAGGCCTGCTGGGTCACACATGAGCAGGAGCTAGACACCGCTTAAAGGGACACGAATTAGGGTTAATTCGTGAGTCACTCCAGTGACACGATTTAAGACATAGCTGAATGTCTGGGACATAAAGTCTTGTCTTAAATAAAATCTACGTTTGTGATATTTAAATTTGTGGGACAAGTTTAAATATATTAATTGTTAAATAGTTAATTGGATTAATCTATTTACAATTATAATATTAGGGAATAATAAATTAGATAAGGTTCCTAAAAGTTAGGAGATTATTGATTTATTAAATTCACTAATATTA
>QANZ01052934.1:0-14914 GCA_003254925.1 Chamaecrista fasciculata | reverse complement strand
ATTATTATTTTAACTTTTTGGCTTTTGGGTAAAATCTGAGTTGCTTGGAATAACTTTTTTTTACAAAATTGATTTTAGTTGAAATGATTTTTTAAAATTTGTGTTTAGTTTGGCTTAATTTTGCACTGGTGTTTGTGATAATTAATTTTTAAAAGAGCTACATTTTAGCTTCTTGATAAATATACATATTATGATTATAATTATTCAATTTTGTCTAGAAAAATTTTAGACAAAACTTACTTTTTGGTCCTTTACTTTGAATTGAGTCATTAAATCAATTTTTAAATAATAAAAAAAATACAAGTTGGTCCATATAATTTCACAATAGTGCGTGATCCATCTGATTCATGACTTAAAATAACGTTCCTCCTTTATATGGTACTCTCTATAATTTTATATATTTTAAAATTTGGCTGACTTAAAATAATTTCATCCATATAATTAGCTCATTCATCCCTTTTGACCGACTTGGTTGTTAGATATTAAAATTTGGACTACAAGTCCTTATACAAGAAAATGTCAAACTTTGACCTAACAATATGGTGAAAAATAGTTAGTAATTAAAGTCCCACGTTGGATAAGTTGAAGAGTTGAGAAGAGGATTCATATGTGAAAAGTCATAAGCATTCATGTATTGATGGTCATAAACAGTTTTGTGTATTTGAAGGGTCATAACTCTTCATATATAGATGGTCGTCACTGTTTATTGAAAGGTCATGAATGTTGAATCATGACAAGTTATGATCAACCATTAAGGTTGGACATGGAAAGATATGAGTATAGGAATCTGAAAAGTTGTACCTCTTCAATTTTCTCTCTATAAATAGCACATCTTCTCTCAAACAGAAAATCAACTAAGAGATCTAATCTTCAACTTTTCCTTCCTAAATTGTGTTCAGAAGATATTATAGTTTTGCTGGCTATAATATCAGGCTTTGTAAAATTCTGGAGGAAATTTGCCATACAACTCAGCAGCAAACGAATAGTAAGGGCTTAATTTCTTTAAACACAGTGATCACACTACCCAAGCCTACTCTATTTTTCTAACAATCTATACATTAAGTTATTAAATTTTAGACCAACCGTGAAGATCCTGAATAATGTTGAACTTTTACATGTAGTCTTAACACTTGAAGATATTGATCAAACTTGAGACTATAGTAATAAACAAAAGAAGATGTCTGCTTGACCAGAAGTTCAAACATTAATAAATATAAACTTTAGATTAGTGATTCGAACTACTAAAGATGTTAGTATTATCAAGTATGAAAGAGTTTTTATACATAATTTGTGAAGTATAATGTACTAGAAGCACAAAAGTTCTCACAAAAAGTATGATATAAGTGGACTATATATGTATTTACTTTTATGGATATAATAATCTCTGAAGAATTTTGATATATACTTGATTGAATTTTGTGTTAATAACATTATATAATAAAATGGCGAGTAAACTAACTTTTTGGTCCCTGAATTTTGGACTCGGTGACATATAGGTCCTTGAATTTTACGCATTGTACTAACCGGTCCCCAAAATTTGCAGACGCCTAACTAATTGGTCCCTCCGTCATATTGGCGTTACAAAAAAGCTGACGTGACTATAACGGACGCTGATGTGTCCCGTTATGCGCTGACGTGTCCCGTTATGGCCACGTCAGATCCCGTTATTCTAAAAGAAAAAGAAAAAAAAGATGCCACATCAGATTTTCGCCATTGCACTAATAGGTCCCTGACTCATTTTTGTTCCATTATTCTCAATTCCCTCTCTTTTTCATCATCTTCATTCATTTTAGTCCCAAATTCTCAAAATAAAATTGTAAAATGTCCCAGAACTCTTCAAAACATTTCAATTTAGTCCTTAAAAATATTAAAAACCCTACAACCCTAATCCCTAAAACCCTAAAACCTTAAAAAAAAAAGTCTAGTTGTGCAATTAAGTCCCTAACTCAATGTTTTCCCATTATTCTCAATTCCCCCTCTTTTTCATCATCTTCATTCATTTTAGTCTCAAAATAAAATTGTAAAATGTCTCAAAACTCTTCCAAACATTCCAATTTAGTCCTTAAAAATATTAAAAACCCTAAACCCTAAACTCCTAAATCCTAAATCCCTAAAACTTAATTTTTTTTAATCTTCATCTTCATCCAATTAATCCTTAAAAGTATTAAAAACCCTAAAACTTGAAAAAAAAATTTAATCTTCATCTTCATCTTCCCAATTTAACATAAATCCCTANATATATTGAATTAAAAGAAAGGTATAAGCAGGTTGCTGCATCTTTGCTCTCTTTCTTCTTCCCTATACTACACAGGGACTATTTTATAACATCTTCAATCATCGTCAATCCCCAGCCTTCAGTTTTGAAGATCATGGATAACATTTGCAGGTTCTGAAATTTCTTTCTTCTATGAATGTTTTATTCATCATGCGTGTCCAAAGCAACAACGTCGATTACAACACCCAAACCACACCCAAATCGCACCCTCTCGCACCCAAACCCAAACCGGACGAAGTCGCACCGAACCCACGCTCGAACCCACAGTGTAATCGCACCCAACCCAGACCACAATCGCACCGAGGATCGTTTCATTTCGCGATTTGCCAAGTTGTTTCGTTCATTTTGGCTATGATTTCGTTTTGGCTCACTGTGATTTTGTTTTCACTTTGATTTCGTCACTTAATCTGATCTTGGCTTGTGTTCTCAGAGTTTGATTTCGTTTTCACTTAATCGGAGTTTGATTTCGACAAAAAATTAATCTGGGGTTTGTGTTCTCGGAGGAGGATAAAGATTTAAGCTTGGCTTCGATTAGGGTTACAGAGATTGGAGAAGAAAGAAGAAGAAGAAGAAGATGATGGTGGTGGAGAAGAAGAAGAAGGAGAAAGAGGGAAATTAGGGAAGAAGAAGACGATGGCTTCGATGAAGGAGACATAATGAAGAACGGGAAGATGAAGATGTAGGCCCAGTTCGTTTCCGTTTTGATTATAATCTGTTTTGATTATAATCATAATAAACATGTTCGTTTACGTTTTTTTCCTGATTCAATTATAATCATGATTTTTAAATAATCAAACACACTCAATTACACTTATACCCCTATACATAAACCTATAATTACCTATACTCTAATACATTCAATCACCAATCACAAAGGGTAAAATGGTCATTTACCTCAATATTGGACCATTTTGGAAATACTCATTCTTGTGTTGGGCTAAATTGTTATTTCGTCCAAATAATTTAGGATTGAAATTCATATTTTAGCCATTGTTTTTCTTCTTCCTCCCCACTGTTCTCTCTCTCGTCCCTCCCCACTGTTCTTCTTCCATCTACTTCGCAATCCTTGACCGTTCCTAAAATAAAAATTTGATCAATTGAAATTCCTGTGTCAAATTATTTTGCAGCCGGAATCATTGTTGTGAATATATGATGATATGCTATCTCAATTAATTCAGGGGCTCATGTCATTCGAGTGGAAGAAAATCCAGTGAGTGTAGCTTCAGGGTCTGTTAAATCAGTGCCTGAGAATCAAATTCCAAACCACGCTCAGAGCATTGGGTTGATTTCTTGTGTGAATGGTGTTTTCGGATATGAGGAAATAGTTGAAGAATCTAGGTAGAAATCCGTCTAAACGGGAACGGCAAAGCCTTCCGTGTTTCTAAGCGTAGAACGTTCTAGTTACACTTTCTCTGGAAACATCCGCGGATAACATAGGGCTAATATAATTTCCGATTATCGCCTGAAGAATTTCGATCGAGATCCGTTGCAGTTTCGCCTATGGCTCTGAATCCTCAACTATTTCCCAATGGGATGGCTCTGAATCCTCAACTATTTCGCCTATGGCTCTGAATCCTCGACGGAAAATCATCCACTCTCTTCATCAAGGCTTGGGCTTATCTCTCTCGAACCACCCAACAACCACCGTCACTCTCGCCGGAGCTCCGCCCTTTTCTCGACAGAACCGTCGTCGCCGACCCACACGCCTTCGACGTCACCTTCTTAACCCATTGGAAACGGATTTCACAACACATCTCGCCGTCGTCAAATGAAAAAAGCCTAAGGATTCTGCCGAATGCTCCTTCATCTTCCTTCGTTGTTACAATAGGGAGAGAGAGAGGGGGGGAGAGAGAGAGATTTATGCCAAAATCAATAAAAATTTCGGGTCCGCCAGCTTCAGGGTTTCTCTCTCATCTGATGCGAATCGGTGCACCGATTTTCTTCGCTGGTGCACCGAATATCGACACTGAAAGACACTTTAATCCTCGTTGGTGCACCGTTTCGTAGGCAAAAAATGAAACGGTGCACCGATTCGGAACAACATCCCCCAACCTACTCACAAAAATAATCAAGATTTCACGTTTTTCAAGGCAAACAGTAACATTTTTGTTTTTTTTCAAAACAACAATCACATCCAAACACACTTTTATTATAATCAAATCACACCTTACTTTTTCTAACTTTTTCTTCCATTTATACCCCTATACAATTTATCAATTTCCTTACTTTTTATCCACCTACCACAATCATTACATACCCATTTTAATAATTTCACACAAATAATCAACAATCATCCAAACACCACTACAAAAATAATCAAATTTGATTATAATCAAACCATGATTATAATCAAAACAAATTTTAAAAAAAACGGAAACGAACTGACCCGTAGATAAAAACAAATAATATAAAATTAGGGGGTTAGATATTAAAAAAAAAAAATAGGGATTTATGTTAAATTGGGAAGATGAAGATGAAGATTAAAAAAAATTTAAGTTTTAGGGGTTTAGGGTTTTTAATATTTTTAAGGACTAAATTAGATGAAGACGAAGAATAAAAAATATTAGGCAAAAGTACCCATTTTGTCCCCAAACTTTACACCTGCTGTCAATTTCGTCCCCAATCTTTCTTTGCTGTCAATTTCGTCCCCAAACTTTACACATGTTGTCAATTTCGTCCCCAATATTTTTTTGTTGTCAATTTCGTGCCTAATCTTTCACATTTTGGTCAATTTTATCCTTTGCTCTTACTTTAGCCAAATATTGACGACAAAATCTATGTGGCTAACGATATATAATGTAAAATTGATAGAAAAAAAAAACTCAAATCCTAACTTAGATTAAAAAATATCATGTTGTCTGTCGTTAATTTATTAAAAGAAGTTAGTCAAAGGATAAAATTGATGAAAATGTGAAAGATCGTGGACGAAATTGACAGTTGATGTAAACTTTGGGGACGAAATTGATAGAAAAAAAAAGATTGGGGACGAAATTGACAATTGATGTAAAGTTTGAGGACGAAGTTGACAGTAAAAAAAGTTTGCGGATGAAATTGACAGTTGGTATAAAGTTTGGGAACGAAATTAGTACTTTTGCTAAAAAATTAAGTTTTAGAGGTTTAGGGTTTAGGGTTTTTAATATTTTTAAGGACTAAATTGAAATGTTTAGAAGAGTTTTGGAACACTTTACAATTTTATTTTGTGGATTTGAGACTAAAATGAATGAAGATGATGAAAAACAGGGGGAATTGAGAATAATGGGAAAAAATTAGGTCAAGGACCTAATTGTACAACTCATACTTTTTTTTAAGGTTTTAGGATTTAGGGTTTTAGGGTTTAGGTTTTAGGGTTTTAAATATTTTTAAGGACTAAATTGGAATGTTTGGAAGAGTCTTGGGACACTTTATAATTTTATTTTGAGGATTTGAGACTAAAATGAATGAAAATGATGAAAAAGAGGGAGAATTGAAAATAATGAAATAAAAATGGGTCAGGGACCTATAAGTGCAATGAAGAAATGCTGATGTGTCGTTGTTTTATGACGTGACGGCTCTTTTTTTTTTGAAAATATAACGGGTGCTGACGTGGCCATAACGGGACATGTCAGCGCATAACGGGACACATCAGCGTCCGTTGTGGCCACGTCAGCTTTTTTGTAACGACAATATGACGAAGGGATCAATTAGTTAGGCGTTTGTAAATTTCGGGGACCGGCTAGTACAATGCGTAAAATTCAGGGACCTATCTGCCACTGTGTCCAAAATTCAGGGACTGAAAAGTTAGTTTACTCTAAAATGGCATATTTATGTATATGTGCAATAAATTCTTAAAGTATTTGAATTGTCTGAAGTATATAATCTTTACAAGAATTGTTAGCATTCTATTATAAAATGTTTGATATATGTAAGTGATTTCAAGTAAATTTTTGTTTAAATAGAGTTTGCATTTCTATTAAGGTTGTCAAATTGCTTTTCTACATAAATATATATAAGAAAGGAGAATAATAAATTTGTATCGTAAAAGCGTAAAAGTCTACTCACATTAAAAAAAATGCAATATATATAATTATATATAAGTATCAAAACTTGAAATTTAAATTAATGACCTAATGGTTGGACAAAATTTAAAGGAATTTTATTATTCATAAGACACATATACAATTTTCTTCTCATCACTATTTACCCACCCAATGTTTTTACTATCACTCAGTTGTTAGCAATTTTTTATTTGGTGGACTCACATATTTTATATTTTATTTGTACATAATAAGCTATTAAATATTTATAATTAGTCCAATTAATTTATGGATCTCATTGTTATTATTTATGGACTAATTATGTTATTTTATGAGTCTGGGTTAAATAAATAAATAAAATGTGTAGAAACCATAAAGCCCAACCTTGTTGATGGGCCAAGGCTATTTAGGCTAGGTATCTCTAGGGTTGTGGTTACCCAAAGTGGGATAGTTATATATAGGAGTTAGTCAGGAAAGTCACACTAATGTTCAGAAACCTATTGTGTCACTCTCATATCCATCTTGTGAGAGGGTTTTGACAACTATCTAACACTTTGGAAGAATTCAACCCGCAATCAAGGTAGATTCTTTATTCATCTTCTTTTGTGATTAATTCTTGAAGTTATCTTTGTTAAAGATCATGATTTACAACCATTGATTTCGCTTCCGCTTCCAGTATTATCAATCCTATATAATATCTTTAGTTGGTTGTAATTTGGGCCATCAAGTGGTATCAGAGCCTGGTCTCTAATAAGGATTATCTTCAAATTAATCACATGTTTTGGTTTATTCCATATTCATGTATGATGGTTTCATGAAATTTATATTTCTGAATTTTTTTTAAGACTGGATTTGGAACTCAAGATTATGATGTGTTTTTTTTCTTCATATATGTATATAGTTTGGGTTTGTTCATATGTATATATGTGAAGATTGAGATGAAGACAGATACGTTTTGCCTCTGCGTTTAATTCACTTTTTTTGATCGGTTATTCATGAAGCAAGTCGAGATCTTTTCTTTTGTTTAAACCGATTGTTCTTGTGTTTGGCATTTTTTGATATAATATTTTTTTTTATTATATTAAAATATCGATTCATGCCCCCTTCTTTTGCGCCGTCCATATGGTGTGTAAGAGTTGTGATGTGTATATTTATAATTTTGTTTGGCCAAAGTGCAATATTGGTCCTATAAGTTTGCATGAGTTCCCAGATCAGTCCTATAAGTTTTTTCGTCTCAGATTTGGTCCCATAAATTTAAAAAATTCTCACCGTTAGTCCTATTGATATTTCCGTTAAATTTTTTCCATTAATGCTGATGTGGCATGATGACTGGGATATTGAAGTGGCAAAGTGGAGTGAAATGGGACCATACTGCAACAAATATTAATATTGTGGATGTATTTAGTGAATTTGACGGAGGACTATGTTAAAATGCTCTCTCAATCTTGGTCGATATCACTCTCTTCTTCCTCTCAATCTTCGTCGCCTCAATCTTCCTCTCTAAATGGAAGCATAGCTGTAAACTCAGCACCATGCCTGGGCAAGCATTCGTCAAAAGCATTTGATGGAGGCCAATCCTTTAGCTTCAACATCTCTGGCCAACCATTTTCATACCTACGACCTTTCAGGCCACCTCATTTAACAAATTACAACCCCAAAATTCCTCCCACCTATGGAGAGCAAAATAAATAGTAAATCTCTAATTCTCAGAGCCCCCTATGCATAATGGACTTAAACCATTCATCTAAGTGAGAATGAGAAGCAAATCTTGAGGCGACGAAGATTGAGAGGAAGAAGAGAGTGATATCGACGAAGATTGAGAGAGCATTTTAACATAGTCCTCCGTCAAATTCACTAAATACATCCACAATATTAATATTTGTTGCAGTATGGTCCCATTTCACTCCACTTTGCCACTTCAATATCCCAGTCATCATGCCACATCAGCATTAACGGAAAAAATTTAACGGAAATATCGATAGGACTAACGGTGAGAATTTTTCAAACTTATGGGACCAAATCTGAGACGAAAAAACTTATAGGACTGATCTGGGAACTCATGCAAACTTATAGGACCAATATTGCACTTTGGCCATTTTGTTTTAATTGATATATGCATATTGTTTCAAGATATGTATCAAGGTGTTATATATAATTACAATTGTAATTATATATATGCAAAAATCATGGGATTATATATTGCCGTTTCTGATTTTGCAATTTAATTTGATTAATATATATGTGAAGGTGGTTTTGTATATATATATAAATTTGGATTATTATATATATACATGTGCGAAAAGCATGGTACCGTCTCTAAATGTGGCCATTTTTCATATATGCTTCCTTCATTTTAATTAATATATATATATATGGCGGTTTCAAGATTTGGAGATATATATGCGAAAATCTTGGATGAAGCAAGTTTTGGGATTTATATTGCCAATTGAGGATTTAACTTCAATTTATATTATAATTATATACATGTAAATGAGACGTTTCCTGGTTTTGCTTCATTTATCTTTATATATATATATATATATTTTAATCTCTTGGACCGTGGGGTCTGTTTATGTATCACTTTGATAATATTATATATAAGTTGTTTATATTTTTTATTTTAAATTTAATAAACAAGTATGATATATTACTAAAGTAGTCTCTGTCATATCAAATTTATTATTTTTAAAAATAAGAAATAGGTTTCATCTATGCGAAATAAATATCCTAAAGGAGTTTATTTTGACCAGATTTTGAGAAATCAAGTATTTATTGATTAATTCAGGATAATTATGCTAGTAAAATATTGGACTAAAGAAAGATATTTTACTAGGCCAATTTGGTGTTAATCAATATTCTTGATTTATTTATGAGTATGTCATTTATATGTTATTATTTCATCGTCTAAAGACTGAATAATAATGATATGCTAGGCAACTCAATTAAGACCCAATTTGGTGTTAATCAATATTCTTGATTTATTTGTGAGTGTGTCATTTATATGTTATTATTTCATCGTCTAAAGACTGAATAATAATGATATGCTAGGCAACTCGATCAATTAAGACCCAATTTGGTGTTAATCAATATTCTTGATTTATTTTTGAGTGTGTCATTTATATGTTATTATTTCATTGTCTAAAGACTGAATAATAATGATATGCTAGGCAACTCAATTAAGACCCATATTTATTTATGTGCCATTTTTATTAAAATTTTGCACAAATTTTGGGAATTGGTATCTTGTGAGTTAATTTGAGTATATGTTTTCTGTTTTATTTAGTTGCTGGATTATCTGTTGTTTAAAATGGAATACCTGTGTTGAATGGGACAAATTTTAAGAACTGAAAAGAGCGCGTTATGATCGTGCTTGGTTGTTTAGATCTTGACCATGCGTTAAGATTAGATCGCCCTGCAAATCTCACTGATAGTAGTTCTACTGTTGAGAGACTTGCATTTGAGAAATGGGAACGATCTAATCGCATGAGTGTGATGATCATGCAGCATTCCATTCCGGAATCATTAAGGGGAGGCATTCCAGAAGGAATTGATACTAAGGGTTTCCTGAAGCAAATCTCTGATCGATTCGCCACAAACGGAAAGGTCGAGACAAGCACTACATTATCCAAGCTTGTCTCAATGAGATATAAGGGCAAAGGAAACATTAGGGAGTACATCATGGAGATGTCCAATCTTGTTACTAAACTCAGGGGTCTTAAGCTAGAATTATCTGATGATTTTCTAGTGCACCTGATTTTGAACTCGCTTCCTACACAATCTGATCAATTCAAGGTTTCCTATAATACCCAAAAAAAAAATGGAGCCTTAATGAATTGATTGCTCAATGTGTGCAAGAGGAAGAGAGGTATAAGCAAAACAAGGTTGAGAGTGCTCACTTAGCATCATCCTCTGGCGACAAAGCTTCCAATAAGAAGAAAAGGAACGAGAAAGGGACTGCAGATAATGGAAGATCTATTTAGAATGTCCATTAGAAACAGGATTCAAGTCCTACTTGTTTCTTTTGCAAGAAGCATGGACATGTTAAGAAGGATTACTCCACTTTCGCCTCTTGGCGAGTAAAGGAATGTATGCTTCTCAACTTCATTTGCTCTGAAGTCAATTTATCTATGGTACCTATTGACACTTTGTGAGTAGATTTGGGTTCTACTGCTCACATTAGTGTCTCTATCCATGGCTACATAAGGAGTCGGATGCCAAATGATGATGAAAGATACATCTACGTTGGAAATGGCAACCGAGTAGCTATTAAAGCCATATGATCTTTAGGATTCATTTGTGTAATGGCTTGTATTTGGATTTGGAAGATACTTTTGTTGTACCGCCGTTTAGACGTAACCTCATTTCTATTTCTTGTTTAAACAAATTTGGTTGTACTTGTTTATTTGGAAATGGAATGATTAGTATCTCATTGAATTCAAATGTTGTTAAAGGTACTTTGGTTTATTTGCTTTAAGAATATGGTAAGGAGTATGCTCAGTCATTTCTCCCTACCAGATTTCCTTTGGTGAGAAGCACTTAAGACTGCAGTTTAATTTTTTTTTTAATAAAGTACTTACAAAAGCAGTTGCTAAGACCCCATACGAGATGTGGACAGGTAAGAAGCCTAGTATTAGACACTTACATGTCTGGGGTTGTCCAACTAAAGCTCGGCCTTACAAGCCTTTTAGAAGAAGTTGGATTCAAGAATAGTAAATTGTAATTTTGTAGGATATTTTGAGAGGTCGAAGGGATATAAATTTTATGATCCTTCAACTCGTTCTATTTTTGAGACGAGAAATGCCAAATTTATTGAGGATGTTGGTCATAGTGGGAGTGAAAATCTTAGGGAGGTTACATTTGAAGAGGAATATGTAATTATTCCACCTATAGTTACAGTTAACATTGATCAGGTAGTTTTACCTGACATTGTTCAAACTGCAAATGAGGATCCTATAGTAGTTGTGGCTGAACCTGAGATTACTCCTATGGAGGAAGATCATCATAATGATGCTCTTCAACAACCTCAAGAGCAAGTGCCCTTAAGGCGATCCATTAGGGAGAGGAAGAAAGCGATATCGGATGATTACGTTGTCTTTCTTCAAGAACATGATTTTGATGTGGGACTGGACGATGATCCTATCACCGTTAGTCAAGCAAAATTTAGTTCTAACTCTAACAAATGGATTGCAGCTATGGAGGATGAGATGAAATCAATGGCTGATAATGGTGTTTGGGATTTAGTAGAGTTACCTGAAGGTAAGAAACCTATTGGTTGTAAATGGATATTTAAAACCAAAAGGGATTCACTTGGTAACATCGAAAGATATAAGGCACGCCTAGTTGCTAAAGGTTTCACTCAAAAGGAAGGTATTGATTTTAAAGAGACATTTTCTCCAGTTTCTACAAAGGACTCTTTTAGAATCATTATGGAACTTGTGGCCCAATTTGACTTGGAACTACACCAAATGGATGTAAAAAACAGCTTTTCTCAATGGAGACATTGAGGAAACTATATACATGGTGCAACCAGAGAACTTTGAGTTTCATGACTCAAAGCATCTTGTATGTAGACTTAAGAAGTCACTTTACGGGCTGAAACAGGCATCTCGTCAATGGTACCGGAAATTTGATGATATAGTGTCCTCTTTTGGTTTTAAAGAGAACATTGTAGATCAATGTATATATCTCAAGGTCAGTGGGAGCAAGTTCATAATACTTGTTTTGTATGTCGATGACATATTATTAGCTAGTAGTTGCGTAGATCTTTTGCGTGAAACTTAGGACTTCCTCTCAAACAAATTTGAGATGAAGGATCTTGGTGAGGCATCCTATGTACTGGGTATAAAGATCCATAAGGATCGATCCAGATACACCTTGGGATTATCACAAAAGGCATACATAGAGAAAGTACTAGCTCGCTTTGACATGCAAGATTGTGCACCTGGAGACACTCCGGTGTCTAAAGGTGATAAGTATAGTCTAAAGCAATGTCCGATCAGTGACTTAGAGATAAAATAAATGGACAAAGTCCCATATGCATCGGCTGTGGGAAGTCTCATGTATGCACAAGTGTGTACGCGTCCAGACATTGCGTACATTGTTGGGGTTCTAGGCAGATTTCTCAAAAGCCTAGGCTTGGTCCATTGGAAAGTCGTTAAGCGGGTGATGAGGTATTTACAGAGAACGAAAGATTTGATGCTCACATATAGGAGGACTGATCATCTTGAGGTGATTGGATACTCTGATGCCGATCTTGCGGGATGCTTGGATAGCGGAAAATCTACGTCGAGCTATGTCTACATGTTAGCTGAAGGAGCTATTTCTTGGAAAAGTGTCAAATAGACACTTGTAGCTTCTTCGACCATGGAGGCAGAATTTGTAGCTTGCTATGAAGCATCGAATCATGCGATATGGCTGCGGAATTTTATCACGGGCTTACGTGTTCTTAGCAATATCGATAGGCCAATGAGGATTTACTGTGATAATAAGGCCGCCGAGCTATATTCTAAGAACAACCGGAGCTCTTCGAAGTCAAAACACATTGACATCAAGTTCTTGGCTGTGAAAGATAGAGTTCAGAGTGGCATTGTGTCATAGAACACATCAGTGGGGATTCTATGTTAGCGGATCTGTTTACCAAAGGTTTACCACCCAAGGTGTTTCATAAGCATGTAGCACATATGGAGTTGTCTTATTCAGTGATTAGACAATGTTTTAGAATCTTGTTTATGTTAACTTTAACTTTATTGTGTTTATAGACATGTTCTTCATTATTCAATGTTGACTTGATGGTAATTTTATATGAATATATTCATGAATATATGTTTTCTTCACATATGTGCACTCTGACATTAAGTTTGGCTTTCTACTGCGGGTTGCATTAAGTTTTGAAAGCTGTTGGGACTCTATGAGTCATCAAGTGGAACCAGTTGGAAACAGACATGATTGAGATCACTTGCATGTAGTTTTCATGCTACACATCCAGACTTGATCTATGTTGTTAGTTTCTTAGTCATGTGATATAATTAGGCTCAGTTTAATTTTATAAACGAAAGCTTGGTTTTATCCTTAACTGATGGAGCTGATAGACCAGATTGTTTAAGTTTTTAATTTAATAGCCATTATTTGCGCGCACTTAAGTTTTGATTATATACAAACTTGAGAAAAATATGTGGTCCAAGTGGGAGATTGTTAGCAATTTTCTATTTGGTGGACTCACATATTTTATATTTTATTTGTACATAATGGGCTATTAAATATTTATAATTAGTCCAATTAATTTATGGATCTCATTGTTATTATTTATGGACTAATTATGTTATTTTATGAGTCTGGGTTAAATAAATAAATAAAATGTGTAGAAACCATAAAGTCCAACCTTGTTGATGGGCCAAGGCTATTTGGGCTAGGTATCTCTAGGGTTGTGGTTCCCCAAAGTGGGATAGTTATATATAGGAGTTAGTCAGGGAAGTCAGACTAATTTTCGGAAACCTATTGTGTCACTCTCATATCCATCTTGTGAGAGGGTTTTGACAACTATCTAACACTTTGGAAGAATTCAACCCGCCTTCGTGCTGATTAGCGATGGATCAAGGTAGATTCTTTATTCATCTTCTTTTGTGATTAATTCTTGAAGTTATCTTTGTTAAAGATCATGATTTACAACCATTGATTTCGCTTCTGCTTCCAGTATTATCAATCCTATATAATATCTTTAGTTGGTTGTAATTTGGGCCATTATCAGTCACTCACAACCTTTTTTTTTTTTACACTCAATTACTCACTCTTTCTTACACTTTTCTCTCCATTTCACTCATATATATTGGTCAATAAACTTTCATTTGAGATGGAAGGCCACAATAGACGTAGGCCCAACACAAATACAACATAAAAACAAAAGGGCCTACAATCAACCAATGGATGATTTATCACAACACACCAATGGCAAAAGACACTATTGAGATCTAATATTGTTGATCTAGACAATAGCAAACTCGTACGTTTTTTACGAGTTGAAAAACTTTTTTGACAACCATAATTTTTATTGATTAGTATATCCTAAAAAAAATTCACAGTATTGAGATTAGAAAAACTTGGAAATGATACTTTCTTTCTTGAAGTATAACAATTATATATTGATCAATGGACTTAATGGTTATTGCATACGATTGAAATCAATTTAATTTTGTATGATAATTAATATTTTTTGATAAAAATTAGTAATTAATAAATTGCGTGAAGCAAAATAGCAAATACAATTTTACTAGATATATTACTTATTATTTTTTATCACAAAGTGAAAATTTTGGAAGGTAAATATAATAATATTAATTTCAGGCCAAAAAAAAATATAATAATATTAATAGAGGAAATTGCATTTACCTACCCTAATTATAACAATTAACCCCCTGGTTTATCGATTTCTTCGCATTGTATTCCCAAACGTTAGTAACACCATTATTTTTTTTCTTTTAAATCCCTTGTAAATCACACATGTTTTATAAAATTATCAGATAATTTTGAATTTCATAACTACTAGGGGTGTACATCATTTACCCAGCCCGACCAAACCCGGCGGACCTAGCCCAGCCCGAGGGTGTTCGGGCCGGGTCCGGGTCTAGTGTCT
>QANZ01052890.1:131362-141945 GCA_003254925.1 Chamaecrista fasciculata | reverse complement strand
AAAAAAAAAAAAAGGATGCGAAGACCAATTACATAAAAGAAGCTAAATCTGCAAAGAATAATATTTAGCATTAATTTCACTGCCAATGAAATTAGTGTTGCTGACTGCTACTTAAAATTCTTGACGTCCTAGAACCATTATGCTTAGATCAGATTTGGATCTTCTTAAATATGATTTTTGGTACAATTTGTACACTAAGAGAGGGAAAAAAAAAAGTAGAGAGGGAAAGTCACATATATAAAACAATAAAAATATAAGACTGACACTTCATCTTTTGTTTTTAATATCTCTATACAAACTGCAAAACTGCAATAAGAAAAAAAGAGTACACTTTAGAAGATCCAAATCTACTTAGCTCCCATTATAAAACATATTTTTGCAGAAGTACAACCTTCACTACAGTTGGGAATTGGTCAATTATTCTCCACGGATGAATGTAAAAAGATATTCAGGCAAAAAAAAAAAGAATGTAAAAAGATATCATGTCAATGTTAAAAAAATATAGAAAGAGATACTAACTTGAACAGAAATTTGGAATTTCGATCATTTTTTTTTAAAGTCCAATCTATAACCTTCCTGCTTCGTCTGGATCAGCATCTTCTTTCTGCGTGCCCAATCTGACAATATCTTCCACAAGTATTTTCCCATCTGTTCAGTGAGAAAATGTTTAACAAACAGTGGGTCCGATAGTATATTTATTAATGAAGATGAAAAATTGTGTTATTTCAGCAATCATAAATGATGTACTCAATGGACCGATTGACTTTCATATTGTTCTAAGACAGTCTTTGACACTTCTTTTCAATTAGTAGAGAATTAATCATGAAAATCTCAAGACAGCTTCAGAAGCTGGCTTTGATTTCAGATAAAGCTTACGTTAAAAGGGAAGGGGGGAAAATATAAAAGAGAAAGGTGGGGAGGAGAAAGACAAGAAGCTAAAATAAATTCCTTCTCAACTTTCAAGTTGCGTTAGTTGCTGATTTTTGTGCATTTGTCACTAATCACTATAGTGCTGACATTATCAATTGCAATGATCACTTGATTGTGGCACGTTAATGACATGATTGCTAATGTTTCGGAGGGAATTAGCATGAGAAACGAGAGATATGACAGAAACTAACCTCTGTCTTTGGAAAGGTTGCTGATAAGTTCATAAATTCCTTCTTTCCCCAGTGTGTCCTTCAGGTACATAGCAGCAGATACAACCTCCTCAGGTGTCACTTTCCCGTCATAATCCCTGCCAAAACATGGCTTAACATATTTCTCACATTTATTTCCATTAGTGATGGAAATTAAAAAAGAAGAAATAAAAGATCTTTCCCAGTAAGGATAATTTATAAAACCTTATACATATTAAATGTAATGTAAGTGTCAGGTCATCAGTATTAAATTTCATTTTCTTATGAGACAAATGGACTTATTATTAAATATTTTAAAGTAAAATAAAATTCTTTTCTGGCACAACAAACTATTTTTTAAAAGAATATTTTCGTTATGAAAATAACCAATGAAACAAAGTAGGTTTGTGTTGAACTATAAATCCCCTTTTTTCAATTGTCTTCATTTCTCCCCTTTTTCTATTCCCTTACCCTTTTTGTCATCTCTATGACTGAAACACCTTTGTATCAGTAGCTATTAAATAGAATTCTTATCTGCTCTATAAGCCAATATTGATGGCGGGATGTTAAGTTGAATTATTTTGTGGTCACTAAACCAAAACTCAGTGCTATTTCAGTTCTTCAATTCTCCTTTTATGGGTCACTAATCATTACTAAAAATCTATCAACAATTTATGATATTGTGGGTTCCAAATTTAACAAGCACAGTAGCCATTGCCTTTGCTGTTTTAAAGATTCGACGGTTGAGGCCAATTAACTGCCTGTCATAGTCGACCAAGAATCTCAAAAATATGTCAATAAGTGAAGATAGATTGTTGAATCTTTAAATGTTCATCATGTGCATATGAGTAGGAAACAACAGTTATCAGCCAGGGGTCAGGGCAGAGTACAAGAAGATAGAATAAGAAGTTCTCATAATTTAAGAGGCAACTAATATAAAACCTGTCTAGCAATCGCCAGCGGTCTCCAATTTTAGCATCAACATCATCAATTTCTTTTTCAAGTGTCTGGAGCATAGCATCAACCTAAAATATGAAATTTCCCACTGAACTTAGTAATTTTCAAGTTTCAGAATTTTTGTCTAAATACAACTTTTAGAAATAATTGAAGTGCCGAATGAATTTGAAAGATCACTTCTTTCTTTAAACCAAAATGAAGATCAATTATTACGTGGCATTAGAAAACTTGGGGGTCGTTGGTAAGAAACTGCATTACCCTGTCAATAAGTGCTGAAGAAACCTTGTCACTAACAGCTTCCTCAATATGACAATCGCTATCCTCTCTTGCAGCTTTGTAGGCCTTCTTAGCTTCTTGTTCACCTTCTGTGCCCTCTTTCTCCACCATACTATTATACAGTTCTATCTGCCAATTATAACGGCAAAATACAGACAATTTTATTTATGAATGAGTAATGGGAAATTAATTCTTTTCTGTAATGAACAAAATAGAAATAAATTGTTACAATAGACATTAAAATATCACTACAAAATTGGATGCATATGGTCATATGGAAAAACAATCTCTGTTACCGTGAAGAAATATATCAATGGCAAAGAATTTATTTTCGCTGTGCCACTAATATTCTACTTTCTTCACTATTCAAGGTATGATAAAGAAGAACGACAAGTCATAGACAAGACAAGGGGTCAATTAAGGAAAATTATATTTCATCTTTTCCCCTGCCATTGGTCTTTACTCTCTAACCACCATTTCAAGAGATAAAGATGTCTAAGACTCTAAGTAGTCACTTGATCTGACCACAGACACAAAAAAGAAATAAAAATCAGTTGCAATCACATATAGAAGATAATGTAAAAGAAAGGGGAATAGCATGAAAAGAAAATTGACTCCGAAAAATTTGTAGGTTTAATGTTCAATTTTTAAAAATTAACATTAAACTACAAGTAAAACTTTATGTCGCCTACTCTGCAAGCAAATTCTCCTTTGGAATCTAAACTTACACAATTACAGGTGATGTGGAAACAATTGAGAAATGTGATTAAAGAGGTGTTGTTTAAGGAGAAAAACAATTGAAGGCGGAAGTCAAGATTACTATGAAAATACAAGATTTGAGAGAGAAATTGCCATTTCACTTTATGACTTAAAGGCCTAGAGTGAGCTCAGCATTCATTGCCAAATAAGAGACATGAAACAGTTCAATATACCTCCTTTCTAACAAGCCTCAACAACTCTTCACGCTCCCTGCTTACTGACTGAAAAGTTAGAATTTGAATAAATTAAGGATTCCAACCATCCATTATCACAAACATTTGCATGGTTGGCATGAATTTGAAAGAACAAAATTTTCTATGCTTACAGATGCTGATGCTAAAACAGCTAATGCACGGCTGAGCTCACACAGCTGTTCCTGTTTCTCCAAGGAATTAGCTTTTACATCCTCCTGTGCCTGTCTTGTTGGTGACGTAGCTATGTCTTCCACAGCCAAATCTCTTTGGCTACCAACGGATTCTTTCAATTTAGCCAGCTCCTCTTCCTCCTTCTCTTCCTCCTCCTATTAAACATTTAGCAGCTATCTATGACAACAGAAATCAACTAAACTAACAACCTGGCAGTTCCAAAAAAAATGCTAAACTGGTTCAAATATCATATTTCCTAGGTAGCAGTGATTGCAGCATATCCTTTTCATAGACAAAAGAGAATTTTGTTTGGAGTAAAAGACACAAATGACAAGGATTAGGTGTCCACCCAAGAGAACAAAATTGTGTTTGGAGTAAAAGACACAAATGACAAGGATTAGGTGTCCACTCAAATGTCAATCCTATGTCGTCCCGAAAGAAATAAAGGCCCTGATAATCGAAATGATAATAATGCACAAATAAAAAACAACCTTGATAAGTTCTTCTTGCATTTCAAGAAATTCCAACTTCCTCTTCCTTTCTGAAACAGAATCTTCAGATGGTAAAGTTGTAACCCCAACAGTATCTACAACCTCATCAGGTAGAGAGGAAAGTGTAGCTTGAACAGCTTCTTCTGGCCTCACCTTTCCTGTAACAGTAAAGGCTCTACGGAGGGCATGAGAGGAACAATCCAGAACAAAAATACTGAGGAAGATAATGTCAACAAATAAAATATTAAGATACCTAGAAAGAATTAACAGGGAAGATGGCACGGAATGGTTGAGAGACAAATCCAGCCAATCATTTAGCTGCAAAGAAGTATAATACTTTACATGCCCCAAACACGATATTTCATTTCAATAATCAGACCACCTTTTTTTCTTTGGTTTGAGTGTTAGTTTAGATATTCTTCCAACAATCCAACTTAATATAAGTAAATGGCCAATCCAGCCCAGTCTCTCTTGACTGCGTATGTTCAGTGAGGAAAAGTTCCTAAAAATAGAGACCATAAAGTCTTATCCTTTCACCAATACAAAATTGGCCGCATGATAAATTAACACAAAGTTGGAGATTTTAGAATTACAATTTAGTTCCACATTTAGCTGTAAATAGGACCCAAGAATGATAATTAACCTGTTGCCGCATTTCCTCCACTGAAAGCAATCCAAGTAATCCCCGATCTCTACAGGCTTGACGAAGCTCTGCTTCTGAAAGAGACTCCACACCTTCTGCTTGAATCAATTTATCATCATTCTTGATCCTGCAAAAGTCAAATAATTGACAACTGTGAACTAAATATAAAATTACAGAATAAAATTACATTTGAAATGCTTGACAATTTGCTAGCTGGTAAACAAAACAGTTTAAAAGCTTTCATAGACTTTGACTGGTGGAAGCTGCTTTTTCATTGACTTCAAGGCTGGGCCCTGTCTTTTGGTTTGACATTTTAGTGTTCTCAAGGAAGAATATAAATACACCTTCGCAACTACAGTTGACACTACCTAGACCAAATCTTATATAATGTTTCTTCATATATCAAGAGAGATAAAAGAGGTCAAAGGAAGAACAAAAATACACCTAAAGCAACTTGAAAAGAACATAGGAAAATGTTAACAACAGACAACAGCTCAAAGGAGCTCTCAAAACCCTTTGCAATTCCATAAAAGTAACTTCCTAAAGAAACTGACAGTGTGAAGACAAAGATACAACTCTATTCTTAAAATGAAAGCTGCAGGAAAAAAAAAAAAAGCCACTGGATAGTCACTGTTGATACAGGCAACTATATAATGATACAGTATAATATCAAAATTATGCAGCCAAAATGATTAAAAGAAAATTCCTTACCTAAAAAGTGATAATGGGATAGATGATCAAATAGTATATGATGGAAACTTCTTGACCCTAACTTAAAAAAGCAAGATACACAAAGTTTTCAAAGAAAAATAAAGAGGATATAAAGAGCCTTACTGGTTTAGTCTTTTCCGAAGCATATACCGCAGATAAGCATCAGTTCCATAAGGGCTGATACCCATATACTTACACATATTTACCAAGCGAGGTCTGATTTCACATCCAAAAAACATGTAACTAGATAATAATAAATGAAATTATAAAATAAGATTTTATGACTAGAGAGCACCATTGAAGTCAAGTAATAGTAGATGCATCCACCTGCTAATATTATCCAAAGTGAGCTCGTCCTTAAATAATTTGGCAAAGCCTAAAATTTCGTCATTGGAAACTTGGGAACCTCTTCGGACCTGATTCAATTGAACAGTAAATAACTAAATACAAAATGAGTAAAGACAACTGATTCATAAACAAAAAGAAGATCGTGGCCC
The DNA here is from genome assembly GCA_003254925.1 of Chamaecrista fasciculata. Lineage (NCBI taxonomy): Eukaryota > Viridiplantae > Streptophyta > Magnoliopsida > Fabales > Fabaceae > Chamaecrista > Chamaecrista fasciculata. Next base: position 136,128 of record QANZ01052890.1, on the reverse strand, counting down.
GACACCCACCTTATTCATAAAATCATCAAGATCTTCAGCAGTCTTCTTAATTTCTCCACTTCGTGAGTTCTGAATTTCCTTTGCCATTTCTTTTACTGTATCCTGGAGAAACTTGGCATATTCTATTCTTGCATTTAGCCTTCTTTTCAAAGCCTCCTACAAATTAAGCTTTCCAAAAATTGAGAGTGACAATTAAACACAAGGAGCAGTTAGGCATATCCTTCATGGAGCACAATAATAATTACCTGCTCTTTCATTTTGTCCTGGAAAGTTGATGGAAGCATGTTGGGAAACAGTTTCAGGAATACTGGTAACAAGAACTCCATGAATGGAACTATGACAAATACAGCAAAAGGAACCAGCCTGAAAATATCAGCTGTTGTTCGTGTGAGTTGTTGCCTTTCTCTTCTGGAAAGACTCTTCCCGCTGGCAAGTTTGCACAACAACCTGGAGCTTATCCTTATATCAGCCCAGAGAAGTTTAGTACCAAACCAGTAGTGTTGCAGGGTAGATTTAAATTCGTCCCTCCAATGACACAACTTCTTTGCCCAGTCCTCCCTGGATAACATAATATCATATAAGTCTTAGAAAAATTTACATGGCAGACATAATAGAAGGTAGTCTATTTTTTGGACCTGCTCATTGATGCAATTGTTCTCAAAGCTGGTCCGAAACCCAAAATCTTAGCCCATAGTTTTTTTATAATAGATTTTTCACTCTTCTGGGACTCTTGCAATTGTTTGGCCTTAGCTTTTGCTTTTACAGTACTCAAGCCCTGGACAGCTTCATCACACTCCTGTGGTGAAGCTTCCTTCTTCTGTTTAACAGCAGATTGTTCATTTCCACTGTTATTGACACCCAGTTTAGGCTGATTAGCTGGAGTGGAGGAATTATGGCGGGTATATTGAGATACCCATCCATGTCTCGAAGGAGAAAACAAATCTATTTTCTCAATTCCAGGCTGAAAAACTGAAATTCTGTAGGATTTACAAAAAATAAGTCTTGATGCTATACATTCTGATAGATCATCATGGTTGGCTGAAAAAAAAATTGTTTGCAGTCTAAGGCCAGTAGGTGCAGATGGATGACAGGAAAACTGACTCAAACCATCTAAGTCACGAGATTTGGATGGTTGATCATGTCCAAAAATTGAGGATCCGTGAATAAGGCGAGTAGCTTGACTCAGGGAATTGAAGATGCACCTCTTCCTTTGCAAAATTAATTTTGAAGCCATATCAAGAAATTTAGCCTTTTATAAGGAATATGGTGTATATATCATGTAACTATCTGACGCATGGCAGAACCGATCATCAATTCTCTCCAGCAATTGATGCTTCTACGATATGAATTACAGAAACTATCAACTGTAGCTGTATTTGAATTTCCAGTTATTTCTGACCGCGCATTGTATGATTGGTCAACAAGTAAACTGGACAAACATCAAATAAAATTTATAAAAAGCCAAACCATAAAATTATAAAGATTACATAAGTAGACTTGAGCACGAAAAACAGAGAACAAGGATTATTTTGTCTAACTAATATCTTTCAGCTTTAACCAAACAGAGCACAACACAGTCAATCGCAAACAATTATTAGTTGGGAGAACTGTACAGCTTTCGTATTTTTTTTTCAGCTCAGCTTACAAATACAGTTTAGCAATAAGAGGCAGACAGTTTTCCAATCAATCACAGAAAGACATAAATCTGTTCCGGTGAGAAATGAAAAAGGGCTACTACTAAATCAAGTTACATCGAGGTATCCCAGTCATTATATTTGCGAAATACCCAGCGGAGACATCCAAAGTTCACGATAAATTGAGCAGTAAAAAATGTAAAAGAGTTTCTAAATTTCTCACATGAATTCCTCGGTCCAACATGACTTAACTGCGCACTCAATAGCCCGATCGTGTGAAGTTTCTGCCGTATGAAATGACGGTGGAGCTAGCGAGTCTGCAGGACTGCAAGACTTTGGGCGTTTCAATCTTCTAATTAAGAATTTTTAATTTTCTCATAATTATTAATGTTATTTAAATTAATAATAAAAAAATACTTTTTTCATCTCCAACTTTTTATATCAACCTCTAATTTTTTATTGTTCTCAATTTTATCTTTATTAATTTTTGTTAATATAGAAAGAAAAATGACACACCGAAGGTCACCATCTTCACTCATACAGAGGATTATGCCCTAAGCAAAGGTATGGTTGCCCTATTTAAGCAACCATGCCCTAGACAAGGGCATGGTCGCCCCAAACAAGGGCGTAGTTGCCCTATTTGGGCGACCATGCCTAGAAGAGTGGTCCTCCTGTAGGACCCCGACGTCAGCGCTGTTCACGTAACTAGCTTCCGAAAATTGTGGATTCTAGTAGAAGATTCACCTAGATATCCCGTCAAGAGATATCTTCACCAAAATATCAAAACTAAACTAATTCTTTTGGAGTCGATGGGAAACCAAATCCCCCAAATATCGGACCTGCCTTTGGCCGCCCGCATTATAAAAAGGCCTAAGGGGGGTCGACCAAGGTAATGCATTATACTCGGTCTAAACCGATTGCTCTCAAATACTAATTACTAAATTGGGCATCGAAGGAGAATCGCGGGGCAACACCCCCGCTGTTCTTTGTTTTGCAAGAAATCGCTACCCGAATTCCTCACCGAACCAGGTAAAACCTATTGGGCCAGAACTCAGTTCATCAGTCCTTTGCTCTTACTTTAACTAAATATTAAGGACAAATTTTATATGAATTTGTAAATATTATTTAATTTTGGTTCATAAATTTATTTTTTATTCATTGAATTTGTGAGAGACACGATCGTTGATGATTGCGATTTTTTACAGGACATATATTTTACTTATTTAAGGACCGAATCATTGAATCTATAGAAAATTATGGACCAAATTTAATTTCTTGAATATTAGTTCAATTCATTAAAATCACAATCAATCACCAAAATTTCATTTTATTATCTCCATTACATTCCATTATCAGTTACTATTTTAAAATATTCATACAATTATTTCAACCAACCACAGATATTACATACTCTTCTAAATAATTTCACATCCTATTTTTTTTTTATTGTCTTTCAAATTACCAAAATTTTAAAATTCCATTTCAATTATCTCCATTCTATTCAATTATCTTACTTTCTTCCTTCTTCTCAATATCAATACCAAAATAAAATGATGCAATTGTTGTCCCAAACACAAACTTATTGGGTTCAAAATGCTTATGGGTTATAGAGGTTGCATCATTCCCAGGTGTGTGGAACAACTCTTAATAAGACCGAACGTCGGTGCTTTCACGTGAACCTTTTTTAGCTTTTTTTTTTTTTATGATTTTTAATATTTAATAAAAATAAGACAATATCTAAATAATATATCAAAAAAATAAAAATAAACAAAATTCATTTGTCAGGCCAAATCATCTAAATTGTAACATTGTTAGTCAATGATTAAATTAAAATCAACAAAAGTTTGTTGTTTCGTGTACAAAAAAAAAAAGTTGACATTGTTCAAATTTAAGGGACAAATTTGAAACCATAATGATAGTTAATGGACCATTATATTACTTTGACCTTTTTTTTTTGTAGATCCAAAGTTTTGCTTTTATTTATATTTACATTATGTTAACTCAAATAACTGTTAATTTTGATATACTTTTTAGTTTTATTATTATTATGCAATAATTATATTGGATAGAAAAAATTATATTAATATTTTAAAATTATACAAGAGAAGAAATAAAACAAAGAATAAATTGTTAAAGAAGTAATTATAATTGAAATTTGTGTTGTATTAAATGACACCTTCCAATATTTTTGCAAATGATTGTTAAAATATCTACAAATAATTAATGCTTTTTGGAATCTTTTTATTGTTCATAAAATATACATTACAATTATAATTATTTAAGTAAAATTATTCAAATAAATCTAATATCTTAATTATTATCTCTATTCATTACAATTATTACATACATATTAAAATAATTTTATTCTACTAATACTATTTCAATTGATTAGACCAAGCAGACCCCCAATCTCCATTTTTTTTAATATTTATATGAAAAATGGAAAATGTTAATCAATTCCAAATTGAAAGAATCAAATATTCATTGATCAAATCACTCACTCCATCATAGTCTGATAGATCTCTATTAATAATAATTATCACATAATTGAATAATTTTATATTTTAACACCATTTATAAATAAAATAAAATACAGGCCCTAAGACGACCGAAACCCATCAGCACTGCAATCTATCGAATGGCAGCAAAAAGGATAACTTTCCCGAGTTTCTGCTGACAATAAATATATCCATGCTCCTATTAACACAGATTACTCATTTGGTTTAAAACAGACCTATATTATATGCTTAAACGCAATCTTTTAGAAAATTTTTGGCACCCCGCAAGAGATAATTATTAAAGATGACAACACTGCAAAAATATATATACCTGATTTCCGAATTGTTATCGTAAAAAGTAAACAGCTTGACACTCGATAGATGGCAGAATACCAATCTTGCTTGTACGGATCCGTTAAACAGCAAACATACAAATTAGCGACTTTAGTTACAAATGGTGATATTCTACAAAAATATATACATAAACACGATCCAGATCACTATTATGTAACTACAATCATCGGAATGATACACGTGCCTCCTCAGCCCCCCAAAAACAACGGATTAATGAACAACAAAGCTAGCTCCTATCCCAAAAGAAAAATCATAAATAGGGGGGGGGGGGGGGGGGGGA